>JARHVA010010748.1:55000-125000 GCA_037957365.1 Torreya grandis | reverse complement strand
TAGTAATACCTAAGAGTATTGTCATGTAATATAATCTATATTATATTATATTTGGTCAAGGTTCATTACATGAGAATACTTTGGTCATTGACAAGTTGATAGATTTTACATGGAATAGAAATTGGAGACTAAATTATTAAGGTTTAGTTGGTCAATGCTTGTTTGTTATCATGCAAATTTTAAAAATAATATAAAATGATTTTTATGGAATAATATAGAAACCTCAAGATGATTAGTGTTACTAATCATCTGTTGACTTTGATTAAGCATCTATTTTGAGTAAAATATGGAGGTTATTATGTTTGCATGATGACTATCTATGGAAATTTGTTGAGCAATTTTTGCATGCATTTATACAATAAGTTGAAGTGATTGTTAATGGTGGAGAGTAAGAGAATGAAAAATAATAAAATGAAGAGCAAAATGGATGTGGGCAGAGACACATGACACACAGCATAGAGGAGAGATCTATAGAATGGGAAGAAGATGAAAATTTGATGGGAAAAGAAAGGAATTCATTCAGCTTGTTTGGCATTCATAGGTAGGTTTTGCATTTCAATTCCTATGTGAATAAATAATGGGTTTTTCAAACTAAGTATTAGGTTACTAGTTTTTCTATGTTTAAGTCTAGAAATTATTGAGTTGTATGTGGAGCCCTATGGAAGACTTGGCATCCACATAACCCCACATTCAACTCAAGGAAACCTAAGGGTTGTGGGTAAAGCCATAGAATTGCTATGACTATTAAACATCTATGAAAACTTGTTCCAAAATCTCTCTTAATTTAAAAAATTATATATATAAATAGGGAGTGATTTTATATGGGTATTGTTAACTATCTAGATAACACCCAATAGAGGTTATATTTGTTCAAGTCTAACCCATACCTAGAATAACATGGGAATGATCTAAGGCTGTGGGATGCCTATATCTATACCAGACCTCTAGGAATTTTTAATGAGGCTATCTCCTTAGATAGGATAGTTTGGACATTTTTTATAAAACCTAAAACTTGGTTAGGATGAAAAGAGTCAATAAATTTTCATAAATTAAAACCTATTCTAATATATGGTGATACACCATGAGTTTGTCATATCCACTGTTAAGCTCAGACTCTTTAGCACACTAGTGGACTATGAAAGAATCTATTGCAATGTTTATTATAGTTTCTATGCAATAGTATTACGTATATAGGTCAGTTTAATGCACTCAGATTAGGGAGCAATGAAAAAAAGGTTTGATTGAAGACACTTAAATTCGTCTATCCACTATATCCTTGAGGGATCAATGCTAAGACACATTATATGACGTATAAATAAAGTTTCTAGAACTTAAATTAAGCTTGGACCTACAAAAGGAATATAGCATACATATTTTCATATCAAACAAACAAAAAACACTAAATATAGATTAGCAAATGACTACAAAATGTTCTATTCATTATTCCAAGAGGTGTAAAATATAATTTTGGTAGAGTCTAGTCATAACAACCTTAGGGATGATCATCAATAGCTCTAAGGCTATATTTATAAAACAAAGAAAGTAAGAGAGAGGGGGTTTTGGCATTAAAAATGGAATCAAATGAGCTCAAATCCATTTGAAATTTTGTTACAATTACCTCCATAAATTATACTCATTTAAACCCTTTTGATTGATGCAAGCTACTTCAAGTGGATGCACAAGTACACTGATGTTCCTTCTTCTTATAATGGAAAAGTTAGGTTATTATGAGATTTGTTCCACCATCCATTTAGAATCTTATCTTGTTAATTTCTCCTAACTAGTTTGTCATGGCATACATAGTGGAGAGAAGGATCCCTTTCATGTTATTTGGTCTTGGAAATGAATTGTTGGGGTCTACTTGTATGCCTTCATGGAACCCTTTGAAATGATATATTATTATTCTAATGATGGTGAACACAGTCACAAAAATATCCCTCTATGACTCAAACCTTTGAGGTAGAGGTCCATATTTAGCCTTAATGGTGGTCTCTTTATATTCTCTATGCCTGACTGTATCATTTTGTCCTTTTCATGGCATTCTATCGAGATTTAATGGTGATAAAATGACCCTAAAATACCTATTTTACTTGGTCAAAAATTACCCCTAGCTTCTCAACCTCTATTTTCATTAGTCATCGATATCTAATCTAGATCTTTGACTCATTGACCCATCTTACACCATTGATCCTACTTAGTATGATTGAGTGAGAGCCATTGATCTTGCCCTTGTCAAATCTATCTAAGATTATGACATATGGTAGCCCCATTCTTAATTTCAAGATTTTCTATTAGTCAACCAACCTCATATGTCTATGCCACAAGTCAATCTCTTAAGCTCCTTGATTGTTTGACTCATCTTGCATTGTTGGATCAAGATATATGATGCAATGCAGACTATTAGATCTGTTAAGACCCACTATTTGAAATACAATGGCTAATCCATGAGCTTAAATTTAATTTCCTTGTTCTTATAAAATGTCATTCATATGACCATCATTGGTATTCACATGATCATCAAATTTAAGATAAAAAGGATTAGTTTTGCTCGAGATTAAACTTGATGTTAGCATGAATGTCTTATGTTGCAGTTCCAACTTTAGAAGCTTATAACTTGATCCATAAAGATCACATAAATTTAAAACTTTTAGAGCATGTTCTTGGCATGAATATCTACCTGGTGCTACAATCTTTTGGCTTGTTGGGGCTTCTTGAGTGAAGAAAAAAATTACATAAATGATCTAGTTTATTTTCTCTTTGAAGATGTCTTGGTGATGGTTTGGTCTCCAAATCTTTCATAATTCACCCTTTTCTTGACCCTTTAGAGTTTTGATGATCTCTCAAGACTTTATCAATTTGGTTTATGTCCCTATATTCTCATGAGAACCATGAGATCCTACTTGGATCCCTCTACTTTCATTTTTGGATCCATTTTTAAGATATTTGGTTTTCTATTTCACTATGAACCTAGTAGGTTTCTCCTTCTAACTATAGGCAAAGCTTGATATGTGGGCCAAAATGGTTAACACTTCTGGTGACTCAACTAGCTTGACCATCCTACTGGTCATGGGACCTAGACTTTGATCAAGCTTGTTCAAGATGACTAAACAAATGAAATGATACTTGAAAAAAGACTCTACTGGAAACACTTTTTTGGAATAATGGGTGGGTATAACAATAACAAATAGAACAATGTGCAAAATCACATGGAGGAAAAATGGACCTATCTACCTATGTACAAGGGGTAAGATATAAAACTAGTATCAAAACTTGAGATACCTCCCATTGATAGAGATGGGAAGGTTATCTCCATCCAATCTATCAAGATCAAAGGCATTGCTCTCTTTTCAACTTGTGATGACATAGGGTCCACTTTAAAGGTTGTCAAACTTGGAGTGTTTACCTAGTTTTGCATGGTCCTCATCCCATTTCAAGACTATGTCACCTTGCTGAAATGTCCTTAATGTAGATATTTTGTCAAATGATTTATTCACTTTGTTTGGTTGTAACATATGGTATGCATGGCATCATCCCTTATTTCCTCTAATTCTCTCATTTTATTCATCTTGATCTCTATTACATCACTTTTTTGAAGTTCTAGTTGGTTTGAATGTTCCAAAGCTGGAAGATCTAATGAAATTGGTAGATTTAATTATTTTCCATATACTAAGAGATAAATTCAATGACCAATTTCTTTCTTAGGGGTGATAATATTATCCCATAAGGTAGGATTCAACTTTGTATCTAAGATCTCTAATTATCTTTCATTTTTCTCTTGATAATCTGAATCAGGTACTTATTAGTGGACTCAAATAATCTATTACCCTATGGATAATAATTTTATGAATATGTAAAATATATACCTTACTCAATATCCCACTCACATACCTTTTTAATGATAAATTCCAAATCATTGTCTTATATTATAGTGGAAGGTGCTACAAAATGGGTGACTAGACTCTCATACAACTCAATCATAGATTTCTCATTTGCTTCCTTCAAGGGAACTATTTCCACCCACCTAGTGAAGTAATATGTAGTTGTTAAGACCCACATGTGTCCATCACTAGATATAGGATAAATCATGTCAATGAATTCTAAACCCTATTTCATGAAAAGTTATTCAACCTAAATAGGATTTAGTGGCATAACAACTAGTTTTTGTTTCCCTATAAATATTACACACTTTGCATAATTCCTAACCCATGCATGTGCATATCTAAATAATTAGGCCAAAATTAAACATATGTAACAATATTTCCAGCTGTGGTATTGGCTCAAAATGGCCTCAAAAAGGACTATCATGAAATTACTTAAGAATCTTATCAAACTGGCTAGTTTCAACGCATCTTAAAAGCATACCTCTAATGTCCTTTTTGAATATCACTCCATTAATCAGAATGCATGGTACTAATTACAACCTGAAGTGTCTTGTTTTTTTTGCATTCAAACCCATTCGACAATCTCTTTTTTAAATAAATGTATAAATATTCTATGTCCATCTTATAGAAGTATTTTTAGGTCCATGTTGAGTGTCCTGAATTACCAAACTTTTATCTTTTTATTCTCTCACATCTTCTACAATATATTCACACAATAATTTAGCTCAAACTATATTTGTGACCTTGAATTCAATTTCATACTCTATTCACTTAGTGATCCATCCATCTCTATTTATGTTTAAGTCTCTATTGAGAATAAAATCCTTCACAGTTGGATGAGCTACCATTAGTATAATCTTATTGTTTGAATCCAAATGTCTAAATTTCTTCAACCTTATCACAAAAACAAGTACATTTTTTCATAAAAAATCTATATATTTCCTCATAACCTTCCAAATCTTGACTGAAGAAAGTAATATGTTGCTCAAAACCTTTATTATTCTACTAAATAAGCATGGCTAAAATTGCATCTAATGTAGATAAGGCATACAAATAGAATTCATTATTAAAATATGGATTTATAAGCATGGGATAATGATATATGGTCTCCTTGATGGCCTCAAATCTTATCTTACCTTATCTTATCCATGTAAACTCTTTTCATTTTCTCAACATATTAGTGAGGGTCTTGACCAATTCTATAAATTCTAAAATGAATTGCCTGATGAGATTGATATTTCCAAAGAATCTCTACAATACTTTCTTATGTTTATGAAATAATAGAGAAATTATTGATTCTATCCTCTTTGGATCAATGTAAATACCATCTTTGGACACCACATGCCCAATAATTTTTCCTTCATGCATTAAAAAAATGCATTTCTTTGGATTCAATGAAACTCCAAATTATCTGCATCTATCAAAATAGTTCTTAATTATGTTAGATGATCATTAGGATTATTTGAAAATACTATTATATCATCAAGATAAAATAAAATTATATCATTTAAAATATAATGAAAATCAACATCCATTTCTCTCTGGAAGGTGGCTGCATTAGAGAGTCCAAAGGGCATTTTAGCAAATGCATAGGTGCCCCATTTTGTAGTGAAGGTAGTCTTATGCCTATCTTATTCTTTGACCATGATTTGATTATATCTATTATAACCATTAAGCAATGATACCCTTTAATAACCTACCACCTTTTATAGAATTTGATCCATGGAGGGTGATGGGTAATGGTCCTTTAGGGACATTTTATTGAGGTCTCTGAAGTCAACACATAAATGAATCTCTCCATTATTTTTCATCACTAGCACAAGGTTTTCCACCCATGAGAAATGATTAATTTTAAATATTATCTTTAATTCAATAAATTTATAGGTTTCTCTTCTCATGAGGTCATCCACTCTTGGATTGATAAGCCTTTGTTTCTACCTAACTAGCTTGGCATTACTTTATAATTCAATGGTGTGTTATGCAAGTTTGGGGTCAAACCCCTTTAATTATTTGTACTCCAAATCAAATATATTAGAAAGTTCTTGCCACAAATCAACAAATTCTTCTCTTTCCTCTATTATATTGACCTTTCCTATCTTTATCAATTTGTCCTTAAATATATCTATCTTTTCATAGTGTTCTTCCTTAGCTGAGATGTATGATTTCCATTTTCTTACTTGGTCATATTCATTGAATATGATTTATAATGTCACAAGACCTTTGGGTAGCTTATTAGATCTCAATTGTACTATTTGATCATCATATTGATTTTGTAACTTGTCTTGGTTCCCATGGTAAAATTTTGCATCTTGCATTATAAAACATATGATTTGATCATCATTGTCAAAGACTTACAAACATTCATCATTGTTAGGTATAGATGGTCTATATATAAACTTGATATTACCATGTATTTTTTTCCCTTTGGATATTTTTTCAATCTCATATTGGGCACCAATGGTTGCAAGCCTATCTACATGTTGTTTTACTTCTCTTGGTATGGATTAGATATTAAATGCCAATAAATCCTCTATGAGGTCCCATACCCAATGCTTATAATATTTCAAATGGTGATTCTTGACTGCACTTAGGCCTCCTACTTGTTTCACTACAAGCTCACTATCACCCTTGACTTGGAGGAGCTTGACACCTCTATTTCTTGCTTCTTACAAACCATATAAAAGAGCCTTATATTTAGTTGTATTTGAGATGCAACTAAATTAGAGTCTTGCATCTAAATTTTACTTTTGACATGAGGGTGAAATTAGCATGGCTCCCACTCCAATTCCATTCTTTGACCTTAGGCCATCAAATAACAAAGTCTATATACCATCTTCTTCTTTAGCAGTCTTAGTTAAGTAAGGTATAACAACACCTTCCTCATGCATGCAATACACTTCTAAGTCTACCTCTTTAATGTTATTATATGGATAAAATACATGACTATCAACTACCCTTTCATCCAAGTACAGAGCTGAGATACCTTCAAGATGATCATGGGATTCTTGTTCATTATCCTCTTCAACCTCTTCAAATGTGGCATAGTTGGTATTTGTAAGATTATGCATATAGGTTTCTAGGTGGAACCTAGAGATAGGCTCAAATATTATAGTGAATTTGGTTCCATATCTCATTCTAAAAACAATATATGATAAATCAGATGATAAATATCCTCTAATATTTGTAGTAGACTCCCTAGACAAGTGTAGGGTAAAATATGGAGGTAGGTATACCACCATTACATCTTGAGTAATGAAACAATTTGGAAAAGCTACTAATGTGATATGAATATCTTTCAAATATGCCTATTGTATTAGTGGGGGAGCCATCTAATTAGAGAATACCTTTTTCTTTAGGCACATATTTTATCCTAAGCTTATTTTCTATGGCTTTAAGCATCACTAAGGTTGAAACACTTGAATCTATCATGCAATTATGTACTAAACAGTCCCCTATGATGACTTACAAATAAAATAGAGGGGCTTAACAACCTTAGAAGAATGAACAACATTTTGAAATTGAATTTTTCTTATAATTTGATTAGGAACTTGGCTAAGGGCTTGGTTAGGATGACTGTTATTGATGAAAATAGTGTTCACCTTATCAACTATCTTTTCCACATGAGAAAGTTTAGAGAGCTCTTACTATAAAATATCCTTTTGCCCCAAAATAGATAGATAATCATACATGGGCATAGTTACATTAGCCTTTTTCAAATGATCCACAATATTAAAGGAAAGATTAGTAAGTTTGGATTGTACCTTGTAAGTAAAAGCATCACTTGGCATTTGGGTAACATGAGGAAAAAAGGGGGAGTTATGTTGTTATCCATGAGGTTGGTGTAGCTTTTGATTTTTAATAGCTTTAACAGCTACATTTTAAGAAATAGGTTACTAAATAACCTATGAAGATGATGAATAAATGTTAGGTTGCCCCAAGTTTTCCTCTAACATCCTCTTTTTAGCCCTTATCTAAGCTACAATTGGTTCATTTGTCCTTTGTGAATCCTATCCCATATTAGTTTCTACATGGTCAAACACATGTTCCCCTTATTGAAAATTCATGCATGTGGTATTAGTTAGTACTTTACCATTCTCTTGTTATTTTCTTTAAGCTTCTGATAGTGACATGATAGGCATGTTGTCTTGACTCATTTTGGGGCTTAGTGGTGGAGGAGGCATCATATCATCACCTTGGAATGAAGGATCATGCTTCCAACTAGGGTCTTGATACATGTCATGAGTAGTGGCCATCACCATCTCATTGAAATATCCCCTTAACTTCCATTGACCTTTTTGAGCATAGTTATTATGAGTTGGCATAACAACTCTAGAATTACTTGGAGAATTTGGATTGTATAGTCTTGGTTGAGGATTCTACCCTTGTCCATACTAAATGGATTGATAGGGTGGCCTATTATACTAATAATTATGATTAGTATTTTGATATGGCCTATATGATGGATCTTGTTACCTCTCCATTACAACCAACTTTTTGTTCTAAGATTTGAGAAGACTCTCTATCTTCCCCAATTTGTTAGTTTGATCACCTTTTATTTGATAAAACTTTGTTAAATCGAGAACTAGATAGATAGTTGGGGCAGGAGGATGTATCTTTATAAATAGGTGAATCGATGGCCTTGGAGACAACTTGCCTACTTGTATAAGTAAATTTACAGCCTTAAGTTCTACTTCAAAAGCTTTAGGTAGAGTGTTCCCTCCCATGGATTGAATCATCATATCTACATCTAAATTGAGAGCCTTCAGATAGTACAAAAAAGCATAGTTGGGTGTAGGTTGATCATTGTAGGAATTCTATCCCAAGTCTTTTTTGGAACACTTATTTTAAATCCACCATGAATTCATGATTAAATCTCTTGATTGTTATAATCTACTCCACAAGTGAAAGATGATCACTCTTATCCTCAAATTTATTTTACATAACCTCTCCAAACTTATCCCCACTATTAATTGATGTAGAAGCCAATCCTTTATACCAATGGAGTGCTTTCCCTTTGAAATAAATTGCTAACAATCTCATTACTACATTTTATTGAGTTACATGATGCACTAAACTAAGGTTAGCAATATCTGTAATATGTTCTATAGGAGTGACCATATTTTTTCTTATAAAATAAGGAAGATCCTTCAAATTTGAGATTGGAATATCATCCCATTGGGTGAGGTTCATAGGACTACCACCATTGAATGGAACAAAGTCTTGTCTTCTAGGGATAACCATCTAAGGTATGTGATTTATAAAAATGTTTGCCTAAATAATATTGGCTAGAATAGGAGGAACAAGAGGTGTAGGTGTAGGATTTGACTGAGAGGCTTTCTTATTCTTTATTGATTAGAAAGATAGCTTAGAGAAATATATCCCTTTCTCTTATACATAGGATCTTGTGACAACTCTTGGTGGCATGAAAAGTATGCAAATATAGAAATGAAACTCTAGAATTTGATATTATACTTAGATATGCAAAATTATGTAAAGAGGTGGTCCCACTGGGTGTGCCAAAACTATTAGCTATCTATATAACACCTAATAAAGGTTATATTTGTTCAAGTTTGACCCATATGTGGACTAACATGGGAATTATCTAAGTCTATGGAATGCCTATATTTAGACCTGGCCTCTAGGGGTTTTTAATGAGGATAACTCCTTAGATATGATAGTTTAGACCTTTCTTCTAAAACATAAAAATTGGTTGGGATGAAAAGAGTCAATAAATTTTCATAAAGTAAAACATATTCTAATATGTGGTGATGCACCATGAATTTTTCAGATCTACTCTTAAGCTTAGACTCTTTAACACACTAGTGGACTATGAAATAAGTTAATGCAATGCTTACTATAGTTTCTATGCAACAGTATTTAATATAAAGGTTAGTTTGATGTAGTTATATTAGGGAGTAATGAAAATAAGGTATGGTTAAAGACACTTAAATTCATCTATCCACTATATCCTTGAGATATCAAAGCTAATACACATTATATGAGCTACAAAGAAATTTGATAGCACTTAGGTTAAGCTTAGACCTAAAAAATAAATATAACATCCATATTTTCATATCAAACAAACATAAAACACTAAATACAAATTAGAAAATAACTATAAAATGTTCTATCCATTACTCTAAGAGATGAAAAATATAATTATGGTAGAGTCTAGTCATACCAACCTTAGGGATGATCATAAATAGCTTGAAGGCTATATTTATAGAAGAATGGAAATAAGAGAGAAGGAGTTTTGACACTCAAAAAGGAATTAAATGAGATAAAATCCATTTGAAATATTGTTACAAATGCCTCCATAAATTAGTCTCACTTAAACTCTTTCAATTGATTCAAGCTACTTTGAGTGGTTTCACAATTAAACTGATATTCCTTCTTTTTACAATGGCAAAGTCAAGTTATTCAGAGATTTTTTCTACAATCCATGTAGTTACAACAACCAATCTAGTTTATTAGAGTCTTATCTTATTATTAATTACTCCTAACTAGTTTTTCATGGTATGCATATTCGAGAGAAGTGTCCCTTTTATGTAGTTAGGTCTTAGAGATGAATTGTTTAGGTCTACCTATATGCCTTTGTGGAACCCTTTAAAATGATAGTTCCTTCTTCTAATGATGGTGAACACAGTCATAGAAATATCCCTCTATGACATAAACCTTCAAGTTAGAGGTCCATATTTAGCCTTAATGGTGGTCTCTTATGTTCTTTATGCCTGACTACATCACTTTGTCCTTTTCAAGGAATTTGATCAAGTTTTAATGGAATAAATATGACCCTACAATACATATTTTCCTTGGTCAAAAACTACCCCTAGCTTCTCAACCTTTATTTTCAATAGTCATCGATATCTGATTTGAATCCTTGACTCATTGACCCATCTTGTACCATTGATCCATATTATTATGATCGAGTGAAAGCCATTGATCTTTTCCTTGACTTGTCAAATCTATCTAAGATTATGCCATATAGTAGCTCCATGTTTGATTTTAGGATCTATTATCAATTTTCCAACCTCACAAACTTATGCCACATGCCAATCTCTTGAGCTCCTTTACTATTTGACTCATCTTGCACTGTTGGATTAAGATGTATGATACAACATATACTATTAGATCTAATAAAACCCACTTTTTGAAATCTAGATACTCCATGAGTTTAAATTTAATGTCCTTGTTCCCATCAAATGTTGTTAATGCAGCCATCATTGGCATTCACATGATTATAAAATTTAAGCTCAATAGGATTAGTTTTCCTTGAGCTTAAACTTAGTTTTAGCATGAAAATTTTATGTTGTAGGTCCAAATTTAAAATATTATAACTTGAGCTAGAAATTTCACACAGACTTGAAACTTTTATACATGTTCCTAACATGAAGATTTACCTAATACTACAATCCTTTGGCTTGTGGGGGATTCTTGAGTGAAGATAAAAATTACACAAATGAGCTAGTTAATTTTCTCTTAGAAGATGTCTTGTTGATGGTCTAGTCATCAAAGCTTGCTTAATTCACCCTTTGTTTAACCCTTCAAAATTATGATAGTCTCTCAAGACTTTGTCAATCTGGTCCATGCCCCTGCATTCTCATGAGCACCATGAAATCCTACTTGGATCTATCTACTTACATTTTTGGACCCATTTTTAATCCATTTGGTTTTCTATTTCATTATGAACCTATTAGGATTCTCCTTCCAACTGTAGGTAAAGCCTGATATGTGGGCCAAAATGGCCAACACTTCCAGTGACTCAACTAGATTGACCATCCTACCAGTCATGGGGCCTAGAATTTGATAGAGCTTGTTCAAGATGACTAAATAAATGAAATTATACTTGAAAAAATACTCCGATAGAAACACTTTTTTGTAATAATGGGTGGGGATAAAAATAACAAAGCAACAACTTAAACAACAAATATAATAATGTGCAAAAGCACTTGGAGGAAAAATAGACCTATCTACCTATATACAAGGGGTAAGATATAAAACTAGTATAAAAAATTGAGATACCTCCCATTGATAGATATGGGAAGGTTATCTCCATTCAATATATCAAGATCAAAGGCATTTCTCTCTTTTTAACTTGTGATGACATAGGGTCCACTCTAAAGATTGTTAAACTTGGATTGTTTTCCTAGTTTTGCATGGTCTTCATCGCATTTCAAGACTATGTCACCTTGTTGAAATGTCCTTAAGGAAGCTATTTTGTCAAATTATTTCTTCACTTTATTTTTTTGGAACATATGGTATGCATGGCATCATCCCTTATTTCCTCTAATTCTCTAAGTTCATTCAGCATGATCTCTATTGCATCACTTTCTTAAAGTTCCAGTTGGTGTGAATGTTCCAAATATGGAAGCTCTAATGAAATTAGTAGCCTTGATTCTATTTAATAGACTAAGAGATAAGGTTGATTAATGTTTTATTTATTATGGGTGATATTATTAACCCATAAGGCATTCGTTAACTTTGTATGTTAAGATCTCTGATTATCTTCCATTTTTCTCTTGATAATCTGAATCAAGTTCCTATTAGTGGACTCAAATAGTCCATTATCCTATAGACAATAATTTGATGAATATTTTATATAGATAGATTACTCAATATCCCACCCACATACCTTTTTAATGCTAAATTCAAAAGCATTGTCTTATATTATAGTGGAAGGTGCTCCAAAGTGGGTGACTAGACTTTCATGCATCTCAAGCATAGAGTTCTCATTTACTTCCCTTAAGGGAACTGTTTCCACCCACCTGGTGAAGTAATATGTAGCTATCAAGACCCACTTATTTCTAGCACTATATGGATGATGAATCATGCCAATTAATTCTAAACCCCATTACATGAAAATTTGTTCAACCTAAATAGGCTTTAGTGGCATATCAACTAATTTTTGTTTCCCTATAAAAATTACACACTTTGCACACTTCCTAACCCATAAATGTTAATATATAAATAAATTAGGCCAAAATTAACTAGCTCTAATGATTTTTACATATGTGTTCTTAGCTTCAAAATGGCCTCTAGAAGGTCTATCATGAAATTGCTTGAGAAGCTTATCAAATTGGCTAGTTTTAACACATCTTAAAAGCATACCTCTTATGTCCTTTATGAATAGAAATACATCAATTAGAATGTATGTAATTTATTATATCCTAAAGTGTATTCTTTTTTATAAATTCAAACCCACTGGGAACTCTCTTATTTGAATAAATGAAGCAATATTTTATGTCTAGCTTGTAGGAGTATTTTCAAGTCCATGTTGAGTGTCCTGAATTACCAAATATATCTCTTTTTATTCTCTCACATCTTTTGTAATATGTTAAAAAAATCCTTTACCTAAAATGAGATTTTTGAACTCGACTTAAATTTAATAATCCATGGACTTAGTGACCCATCCAACTCTCTTTTCATTTAAGCCTCTATTGAGGATAAAGTCCTTCACACTTGGGTGAGCTACCATTAGTATAATCTTATTGTTTGAAACTAGATATCTGAATTTATTCAAACTTATCACAACAACAAGTAAATTTTTTTAACAAATTTATATCTTTCCTCATAACCTTCCAAAGTTTGACTGAAGAAAGCAACAGGTTGTTCCAGACCTTTATTATTTTACTATGTAAGCATGGCTAAAATTGCATCTAATGTAGAAAAGGCATACAAATATGGATTTAGAAGTGTGGGGGAATGAGATATGGCCTCTTTGATGGACTCAAATCTTGTCTTACCTTCTCTTATCCATGTAAACTCTTTTCCTATTCTCAACATATTAGTGAGGGGCTTGACCAATTCTATAAATCTTGGAATGAACTGCCTGATGAAATTGATATTGCCCAAGAAGCTCTAAAATATTTATTATGTTTAGGAAATAATAGATAAAGGATTTCTTCTATCCTCTTTGTATAAATGGAAAGACTATATTTGGACACCACATGCCCAAGAATTCTTCTTTCATGCACTAAAAAAATGCATTTCTTTGGATTCAATAAAACTCCAAAATGGTTGCATCTATCTAAAATAGTTCTCAATTATGTTAGATGATCATTACGATTCTTTGAAAATATTTATATATATTAAAGATAAACTAAAACCATATCAATCAAAATATAATGAAAATCAACATCCATTGCTCTTTGGAAGGTGGCTCCGGCATTAGAGAGTCCAAAGGGAATTTTAACATATACATAGGTGTCCCATTTTATAGTGAAGGTAGTCTTATGCCTATCTTATTCTTTAACCATGATCTGATTATAGCTAGAATAACCATCAAATAATGAGAACCTACCACCCTTTGTAGAATTTGATCCATGGAGGGCAGTGGATAATGGTCCTTTAGGGACATCTTATTGAGGTCCTTTAATTCAACACATAAATGAATCTCTCCATTCTTTTTCCTCATTGGCAGAAGGTTTTCCACCCATGAGGAATTATTAATTGGAAATATTATATTTGATTAAATTAATTTATAGATTTCTCTTCTCATGAGGTCCAGATTGATAGGCCTTTATTTTTGCCTAACTAGCTTGGCATTACTTTCTAATTCAATGGTGTGTTATGCAAGTTTGGGGTCAAACACCTTCAAGTATTTTTAATCCTAAGTAAATATATCAAAAAATTCTTGGCACAAATCAGAAAATTCAACTCTTTCCTCTATTGTATTGACCTTTCCTAGATTTATCAATTTGTCCTTAAATATCTCTATCTTTTCATAGTGTTCTTCCTTAGATAAGATATATGATCTCCCTTTTCTTACTTGGTAATATTCATTAAATATGATTTCTAATGTCACAATCCCTTTGGGTATCTTATTATATCTCAATTTTACCATCTAATCATCATATTTATTTTAGAACTTGTCCTAATTCCTATGTAAAATTTTGCCTCTTGCATTAGAAAACATATGATCTGATCATCATTATCAAAGACTTTCCAACTCAACTCATTTTCAAGTATATATGGTTTTCATATAAACTTGATCTTACCATGGATTTGGCTATATTATACTCTTTTTTAAATCTCATATTGGGCACCAATGGTTGCAAGCCTATCTACATGTTGGTTTGCTTCTCCTGGTATGGACTCGATATTAAATGCCAAGAAATCCTCCATGAGGTCCCATACTTGATGTTTATAGGATTTCAAATGGCTATTCTTGAATACACTTAGGCATATCATTTGTTTCACTACAAGCTCATTGTTACCCTTGACATGGAGGAGCTTGACACCTCTCTTTCTTGCTTCTTGCAAACCATGCAAAAGAGCTTCATATTTAGTTGTATTTATGGTCCAACTAAATTGGAGTCTTATAGTTGAATGGTAATTTTGACTTGAGGGTTAAATCATCATGTCTCCCACTATAATTCCATTATTTTACCTTGAGCCATACAATAACAAATTCCATATATCATCTTCTTCTTGAGCAGTCTTAGTTAAGTAGGGTATATCAGCACCTTCCTCATACGTGCAGTACATTCCTAAGTCTACCTCCTCAATATTGTTATATAGATCAAATCCATGACTATCAACTACCCATTCATCCAATTACATATCTTATATGCCTTAAAGATTATCATGGGATTATTTTTCATTATTCTTTTCAACCTCTTCAAATGTGGCACAGTTGGTATTTGCAAGATTAGGCATATAGGGTTCTAGGTGGGACCTGGAGATAGGTTCAGATTTTATAGTGACTTTGGTTCCATATCTAGTTCTAAAAACCATGTATCACCAATCAAATGACAAGTATCCTCAAATATTTGTAGTAAAGTCCCTCAATAAGCATAGGGAAAAATATGGATGTAGGTCTACCATAATTACATCTTGAGTAATGACATAATTTGGACAGGATACCAATGTGATATGAAGATATTTAAAAGTTCCTACTATCTTAGTGGGGGAGCCATACAATTAGAGAACACCTTTTTATTTAGGCACATATTTTAACACAAGCTTATCTACTATGGATTTAAGCATCATTGAGGTTGAATCACCTAAATTTATCATGCAATTATGTACTAAATAGTCCCTTATGATGAATGAAAGATAAAATGGGGGGGTTTAACAACATTAGAAGAACGAAAACCATTTTGAAATTTAATTTTTCTTAGAATTTGATTATTAACTTGGCTATGGAATTGGTTAGGATGACTATTATTGATGAAAATAGTGTTCACCTTATCAATTATCTTTTCCACATGAGAAAGTTTAGAGAGCTCTTATTGGAGAATCTCCTTTTACCCCAGAATATATAGAGCATCATACATGGACATAGTTACATTATCCTTATTCAAATGATCCATAATATTAAATGGAAGATTAGTACCTTTGGATTTCACCTTGGAAGTAAAATCAACACTTGGCATTTGGGTAACACGAGAAAAAAAGTGGGACTTTTACTATTGTCCATGAAGTTGGGGTAAATTTTGATTTGTAAGAGCTTTAGCAGCTACATTTTAAGAAATAGGTTTCTAAATAGCCTTTGGATATGATGAATAAATGTTAGGTTACCCTAAGTTTTCCTCTGACATCCTTTTCTTATCCATTATCTAAGATGAAATTGGTGCATTTGTCCTTTATGAAGCCTATCCCTTATTAGTTGTTACATGGTCAAACACATGTTCCCTTTATTGAAAATTCATGCATGTGGTATCAGTTGGTACTTTACCATTCTCTTGTTGTTGTATTTAGTCTTTTAACAGTGACATGGAAGGTATGTTGTCTTGACTCATTTGTGGGCCTACTGCTAGAGGAGGCATCATATCATGACATTGAAATGAAGGAGCATGCTACCAACCAAGGTATTGATACATGTTAGTAGTAGTGGCCATCATCATCTCATTAGATTGTCCCCTTGACTACCATTGACCATTTTGAGCATAGTTATTATGAGATGGCACAATTTCTCTAGAATTATCTAGAGCATTAGGATTGTATTGCCTTAATTAAGGATTCTACCCTTGTCCTTTTTGATTGGATTGATAGGGTGGCCTATCATAATAATAATCTAGATTAGTATTTTTATACGGTTTATATGGTGGATCTTATTACATCTCCATTACAACCAAATTATTCTTTTGAGCTTTGAGAAGACTCTCTATCTTCCCCAATCTATCAGTTTGATCACCTTTTATTTGATAAAAAAAATTGAATCTACAATTGGAGAAATAGTTGGGGCAAGAGGATGTATCCCTAGAAAGAGGTGTAACGATGGCCTTATAGACAACTTTCCTACTTATATAATGCAATTTTAAGCCTTAAGTGCTACTTCAAAATATTAAGTTAGAGTGTTCCCTCCCATGGATTGAATCATCATATCTACATCTAAATTGAGAGCTTTCAGATAGTACAAAAAAGCATAGTTGGGTGTAGGCTTGATCACTACAAGAATTTTATCCCAAGACTTTTGGAAGTTGTAGTTGAAATCCACCATGAATTCATGATTGAATCTCTTGATTATTGTAAGCTACTCCACAAGTGAAAAATAGTCACTCTTATCCTCAAAGTGCTTACACATAACTCTCTAACCTCATCCTAGCTATTAATTTATGTAGAAGCCAATCCTCTATACCACTAGTGTGTTTTCCATTTGAAAGAAGTTGCTAAAAATCTCATTACTACATTTTCTTGAGTTATATGATGTATTTAACTAAGGTTAGCAATATATGTAATATGTTCTATAGGAGTGACTATATTTTCCCATATAAAATAAGGAAAAGCCTTCAAAGCTGATATTTTAATATCTTCCCATTATGTGAGGTTCAGAGGACTACCACCATTGAATGGCACAAAGACTTGTCTTCTAAGAATAACCATCTAAGGTATGACATTTATAACAATGTTTGGTTGAACAATATTGGCCTAAATAGGAAGAACAAGAGGTGTAGGTGTAGGATTTGATTGAGAGGTTTTCTTGTTATTTATTGATTGGAAAGATAGCTTAGAGAAATCTATCCCTTTCTCTTTTAAAGATGATCTTGTGACAACTCTTGGTTGCATGAAAAGTATGCAAATCTAGAAATGAAACTCTAGAATTTGATATTGTACTCATATATGCAAAATTGTGTAAATAGGTGGTCCCACCAAGTTTGCCAAAATTATTAGCTATCTAGATAGCACCCAATAGACGTTAGATTTGTTCAATTATGAACCATATCTGGACTAACATAGGAATTATCTAAGGTTGTGGGATGCCTATATTTAGACCAGACCTCTAGGGTTTTATAATGAGGCTAACTCCTTAGATAAGATAGTTTGGACCTTTCTTCTAAAACCTAAAACTTGGTTAGCATGAAAAGAGTCAATAAATTTGCATAAATTAAAACCTATTCTAATATGTGGTGATTCACCATGAATTTTTCAGATCCACTCTTAAGCTTGAACTCTTTAACACACTAGTGGACTATGAAATAAGCTAATGCAATGCTTACTATAGTTTCTATGCAATAGTATCTCATATAGAGGTTAGTTTGATGCAATTAGATTAGGGAGTAATGAAAATAAGGTATGGTTAAAGACACTTAAATTCATCTATCCACTTTATACTTGAGGAATCAATGCTAAGACACATTATATGAGCTACAAACAAATTTTATAACACTTAAGTTAAGCTTAGACCTGAAAAAGAAAGATAACTTCCACATTTACATATCAAATAAACACAAATCACTAAATACATATTAGCAAATAATTGCAAAATGATCTAGTCATTACTCTAAGAGGTGAAAAATATAATTATGGCAAAGTCTAGTCACACTAGCATGAGGGATGATCATCAATAGCTTGAAATCTATATTTATAGAAGAAAGGTAACAAGAGAGAGGGAGTTTTGTTACTCAAAAGGGAATCAAATGAGCTCAAATCCATTTTAAATGTTGTTACAAATGCCTCCAAAAATTAAGTTGATTTAAAATATTTTGATTGATTCAAGCTACTTTGAGTGGTTACATAATTACATTAATGTTCTTGTTTATTAAATTGGTAAAGTCAAGTTATTCTTAGATTTGTTTCATAATCTATGTAGTTACAACAACCAAGGTAGTTTGTTCGAATCTTGTCTTATTTTTAATTATTCCTAACTAGTTTGTCATGGCATGCATAATGGAGAGAAGGCTCCCTTTCATGTAGTTTGGTCTTGAAGATGAATTGTTAGGGTCTACCTGTATGCCTTCATTGAACCCTTTGAAATGCTAGTTTCTTCTTTTAATGATGGTGAACATAGTCACAAATATATCCCTCTATGACACAAACCTTTGAGTCAAATGTTTATACTTAGCCTTAATGGTAGTCTCTGTATGTTCTTTATACTTGACTGCATCATTGAATCCTTTTCATGGTGTTCGATCAAGTTTCAATTGTGGCAAGATGACCCTACAATACCTATTTGCCTTGGTCAAAAACTACCCATAGATTCTCAACCTTTATTTTCATTGGTCATTGATATCTAATATATATTCTTGACTCGTTGACCCATCTTGCATCATTTGTCCTACTTAGTATGATTGAGTAAGATCCATTGATCTTTCCCTTGACTCATCAACTCTATCCATGGTTACACCACATGGCATCCCTGCATTTGATTTTAGGATACATTATTAGTTAGTCAACCTCACATACTTATGCCATGTGTCAATGTCTCAAGCTCCTTGACTATTTGACTCATCTCACATCATTGGATCAAGATGTATGATACAACATGGATCATTAGATCTACTAAAACCCACTATTCTAAATCCAATGACTACTCCACAATCTTAAATTTGATGTCCTCATTCCCATAAAATACCATGTGTGTGACCGTCATTGGTGTTCCTGTGATCATAAAATTTAAGCTCAAAAGGATTAGTTTTTATTGAGATTAAACTTGATATTAGCATGAATGTCTTATGTTGCAAGTCCAACTTTAGAATATTATAACTTGAGATAGAAAGCTTGCACAGACTTAAAATTTTTAGAGCATGTTCTTAACATGAAGAACTACCTAGTGATACAATACTTTAGCTTGTGGGGATTCCTAGGTGAAGATAAAAATTTCATAAATGATTTGGTTTGTTTATTCCTATAATATGTCCTAGTGATGGTTTGGTCTCCAAATATTTCATAATTCACCCTTTGCTTAACCCTTCAGAGTTCTAATGATCTCTCAAGACTTTGTCAATCTGATCTATGCCCATACATTCTCCTGAGCACCAAGACATCCTAGTTGGATCCCTCTACTTGAATTATTGGACCCATTTTTAAGCCATTTGGTTTTCTATTTCATTAGGACCCTGCTAGGCTTTTCCTTCCAACTACAGGCAAAATTTGATATGTAAGCCAAAATGGACAATAGTTATATACTTGTGGCTCAAGCTAGATTGTTCAAATTATTTGTATATATTCATTTGAGTATTTTAAATTTGAATTAAAACTCAAGATAATGTTTGGGTTTTACTATGTATACACTTGTTGGTCTTTAGGTATAAAATGAGAAATACATTATAAAAATAGGTCTATGGATATATATATACATGTTTAAATATGATAATGTATGTATGTATGTATATATGTATGTATGTATATATGTATGTATGTATCTATGTATGTATATATGTATGTATGTATGTATGAATGTATGTATGTATGTTAATATATTTATATATACATACTTGAACTGATTCGAAGGGCTTTATCAGATTATTGAGTGCATTAACATTTATATATAACTTTGTATCTTGACTGTGTACATATGTTGGATTATTTTAATGATCTAAAGTATTTTATTTTTAGTTAGTTTGCTTTAATGTTTATAGTAAAGTTGGTTCATGGGAATTGGTTATATCCTGTAACCACTAGTAAAAACCTATAAAGCTTTTACATGCATTATAAATATTAGCCTGACATAATAAAATATTATATTATTATCAAATACTTCATTCATAATGCAATTTCACTATTATTTCCTTATATTCCATGATCTAATAGTGGTATCAGAGCGAGGTTTCTCATAGAGGAGGATAGAAAGAAAACTCATCAAATTTGTTTGGGATATTTGTTTTATTACTATGCATGGAGTTATAGTAATAACTTGACTTGTATGACACTTCATTTGTATAATTTTTTATTTAGTTTGTTGTAATTTTCTAGTGGTAACCTCTGCCAAGAGAGATAGGTGTATCATTTTTATTTCTAACCAGGCTGATAAAATCTCATCACTGCTATCGATCTCCATTAGTTCATAACCATATTTTTTGATCCACTCCTCAAGAACAATAATGAAATTCTTGTTTTATTTGTAAATTTAATTGAAATGTTCTAGATCCTCTCAAAATGATATTGTGTCAATAGTCACTGATTCTAAGGCTTTTATTTACTTATTCATTGATGTTGCTCATTGGCTGAGCCCTTCCACAATGGATTAAATGAAAAATTGATTGGGATTGAGCATTAGTTCATAGAGGTCTTGATATTATTACACATTGATTGAAGATTATCATAGAAATTTTGAAGTTGATTCTATAAACATCAATCCCTGATGCCTTACACTAGGGGTCATTCTCTCTTATACTACCCTGGCTAGAGATAGGGTGCCTATCATTATGCCAAAATCTAATAGATAATAAAACCAATAATTTTGGAGGAGGGCAACGCAAATAAGATGGCTTTTCAATAGTGTAGCACAACCATGACATCTTGAAGAAGTTTAAAAAGATTGTCAAAAATATGGTAAAACCTAAAATCAGTGAGGGTCCCATAAGGAAAGGTGAAGTTGTTCTTTCCCTGTAATTAAAAAATCTACTAAATTGATTTCACATTTGATTTTATGTGCACATATTTTTTATTATGAAATTAGAAAACTCAAGTTTATTTATAATATTATTTCTATATATTCTAAATTTACATGTAGAGGGATTGGAAAATATATTTTTGTTACTCATTTATACTATTAAAGGTCTAGGGTTTAAATCCATTCTAATTATTTTTTTGAGTCAAATTGGTGATATAGGGTGTAGTTTCATATTTTTGAGATAATTTTTTGACTAATCGATATTTTATGTGAAGGTGTTCACATGGCCAATCAAACTATAGGTCTTTAGACATTTTTAACACAATAAAATAGTCTTTTTTTTAATTTGACACTTCAATATTTGTTTTTTT
The DNA here is from genome assembly GCA_037957365.1 of Torreya grandis. Classification (NCBI taxonomy): domain Eukaryota; kingdom Viridiplantae; phylum Streptophyta; class Pinopsida; order Cupressales; family Taxaceae; genus Torreya; species Torreya grandis. The sequence goes on along the minus strand of JARHVA010010748.1, from coordinate 102,972 downwards.
ATGTCAAATGTATTAAATTATGTATAAAGGTGCATTATTAATGGAAATCAACACCTTCATAATGATAAATTTCATGGCACCTCTTGATTATGATCTTAGAGATAATACCATCCATTACAAGTCCTAGGATCCTTTTGATTGACACCATCTAAGTAAAAACTAAAGGTTGGAGGATCCCTTGGAAGATGGATGATAATTACCCTCTCTAGTTAGATATTCACTTAGAGTTTGGGTTCATACTTGAATAGTAATTTTGGTAGCAGTAGTGTATTGTGTTTTTTCATTTTGGTTTTATTCATTTCTTGATATTTGATGACATGGAGTGGAAAAAGTTCATTTTTTTAATTTCTCTCGATGCACAGCTTCTCACCTCTTTCCTGATAGGGAGAATATTTAGGAATTAGTTGGACTTCAATTATTTATTAGTGATAGTACAAATTGATAGGGGTTTTTAGCCCTAGTAGTGTTGATCAAAGGTCATAAGATTTTATTCGACATTAGGGAGATGTGCCATACATAATATAGGTTTGTCACTTAGATGGGTTCCTATGTTAGACCTTATATGGGTCGATGTAGTTAGACATGCTAGATCATGTTCTAATATAGTACAATATGATGATCACTAGGTATGAGCAAGCTTTGATCATGTTCATTAGCCATTTTTTTCCATAACTTGTAAGGGAAAGCTTCTTTATAGAGTGGCATAAGTTTTTGGTCAGTACCATAGGTACAATACACCATTTGTAATTATGATAGAGTTTATTTGATGACTTTAGATTCATTTCTCTAGTTCATTCATCTATTATGCCCCTTTGGATCAAGGATGGGTTTGTTGGATTATTTTAATGATCTAAATTATTTTATTTTTAGCTTATAATAAATTTGGTTCATGGGAAATAGTTACATCCTGTAACCACTCATAAAAACCTATAAATATTTTACCTATATTGTAAATATTAACCTGACATAATATAATTTTATGTTATTTTCAGATACTTTATTCACAATGTAATTTTATTTTTACTTCCTCTTGTTCCAAGATCTAACAACATATACATTTATAAGTATATCCTTAAAATTTGACTTTGTACATATACATTTCTATACAAACCTATATTGATAAATTATCAAGATATTAGAGAGGATAGCTTATATTACATTTTTGACTTACATATATGGGCAAATTGGGGGTTAAGGTTTCATTGTGTTGATTTTAGTACAAACACCTATAGGCTCAAAAATATAGTTATACTACTAATTATGTAATGAAATTTAGTAGTGTATATACTAGTTTATTATGGTTTTGTGAATTAGTTGGGTTGGTCATTTTTTTAAACCTAGGTATGGGTAGTATAATGATTGTATGTGGACTTTGTTGTGGTTTTATGTGAAGATCAAGCCCAGAATATTAATTTTATAAGTTTTAATATGTTCATCATGTGTTATAAATATGCCTAAATAGAGATGACTGTGTATTCTAAAATTATATTTAAAACAATGAAATGTTTAAATATAGTCAAATGGGGACTGAGCATGAGAAACTATATAAATAAAGGCATACATACTATTTCATGTGATTATAATGGATGACCCATATGGTGATTAGTCAACTATGTTTTTAGATTTAATTATATGCTTTTTTTTAATGAAAGTCTAAAAATGATTGACCTAGGAATGTTTTTGTTTAATTAAATGAAATATATGGTTGGTTGTATGTTACATTTGGATTTTTTGAAAGTTTATATATTTTATTTAAATAATTATAAATATGGGGGAATCATATAATTTCTAAAAAGGGGTTATGGGGATATTTTATGAACTGGATGTATACATTACATTATACAAAATACTCTAAGTCATGAATAACATATGTCTACTTATAATATATCATATATGATAAATAATTATATTGCATTAAAAATGTTTTGGGGAGTTATATATATATATATATATATATATATATTATATATATATATATATATATATATATATATATATATATATATATATGGTATTAACAAATGATTTTGGATTGTGTAACACATCTAATTAGATTATACCATTTAAATATATATACATATTATACTCAATTGTATTATGCTTGAAAACATTATTACCATTAGTGTGTAATTGATTGCTTGAGATATATTTTAATGTTATGGATATAAGAATTAAAATGATGTATTTAAGAGATTAAATATAAGCAATTATGATGTTTTGGATGGGATTTGTTTATATGTGGAATATAAACTATATTTTATGAGCTTGTGATAAATTGTTGTTTCATGGAGAAACATCATTATGAGTTACTTATTATGATACGTAACTAATAGTTTTGATGTTATCATACCCAAATGGTATGTTTAAGATTATTTTTAGATTTTGTTTATTATATGTGATAAACTAGATAAATAGATTCATGTCACTTCATTTGATAGACTAAATTAATGTATTTTAATTTTGTACGTAGCTTAATTTTCATAATTAAAGAGGAATATTTTTTGAATGAATCTTTTAGTTTTAATATTATTATGTGCTTTTACCAAATCTTGAATTCATGACCCTAATTAAGTAGTGGATAGATTCCATTGGATTAATTAGCACCTTCAATGCAAGATAAATGGATTCATTTCACTTCACTTGATAGACTAAATAAATGTGTGTTAATTATGTACGTAGCTTAATTTTGATTTACTAAAGAGGAATATTTTTAAATGAATCTTTTAGTTTTAATATTATTATATGCATTTACCAAATCTCACATTAATGACCCTAATTAAGTAGTGGATGGATTCCACTAGATTAATTAACACCATAAATATAAGATGAGGTGTAATATAATCAAGTGGTGTGTATGAGTTTGACTAATCTTATAGATCATTTATTATTGAAACCTTGGCCAAAGTAATGTTTGATATTTCATATGTTGATATAGTTTTCATATTTTTATGAAATCATATTAGAATAAATTTATCTATGGTACACATTATGTATTATATATCTTCAACACACAAGTTTTGGTTTGTTACTCTATATTCTTGCACTGTCATTCTCTACCCATACATGAAGAGAGGGCCATCCCATTGTTTAGGAGATAGTTAAGGGGATATATGGTCTATGGTTTGTGTGGAAAATATCTCAGATGATTTTCTCCCTCCCAATTGGAGTACTATACTTGAGACTACACTTGAGATTACATATTGATACTTGAATCATGGAGACTCTGCTCAGAGGATATTTGTCTCATGTTTTATCATTTGAGATAATATTATGTATTGTTAAAACATTATCATTTATACATTATACTTCTATAGCAGTGGCTGTAATGCTATATCAGTCATAGTTAAAATTTTACTATTTTATTTATGATGATATTTAGTATTTATTATTATTTTAATATTGTTCATGATTTATATATATATATATATATATTCATTTTTATCCTTATCTAAGTGGATTAAATATAACCTTTATGGTTAAATAAATCAATTTAGTTAGTTAAATATCACTAGTTAGGTTTCTCATTGTGAAATCCATATGTTGAATATGTCTATTTAATTTTTTTTTAAATGCAATATTCTGGTAAAACCTAGTGGGGTTGTTATAAAAATTATTTCCTAATCACTCATAATTCACATTGTGTTTCATGGATATTATATTACAATAATGTAATTGATGCATATGGTTGAGGTAGACTATTCTCATTTGATTTATGTTTATTTTTACATTCTTACTTTACTATATGATAAGTTAAGATTTGTTTTCTTATTATGTGTGGATTTTGGGTTTGTGTGTGTAGCATATAAATGTTCTTATTTTTATGGCATCATCATATAATTTGTATGTGGCCCTTATCCTTGTGTGTTTATGTGGCATTCACATGTCTCTTGTATGTGGCCTTTGCACCTCATGTGTGGAATTTTATACAAATTATGTGACATTAATTGGATGTTCATTACTTTTTACTATTTTGCCATGATTCATATCATGAATTTATTTTACTTATTACCTTTACTATTATTTCATGGTACATATCATGCACATGATGCTTGTATGATTCAATGATATATCTATATACAATTCAATGATATATTCAATAGTATGTTGAAATATAATTTAAATGTTCAAATGATACGACATGATTACATATTTCACATATTATAAAATATTTTGAGATTAGTGACTTGTAAGATACATCTATCATCTAAAAATAAGGCATAAAAATGGGGTTTTTATTGATAATTCAAGTTCTTAATGAGAAAAAACTTAGAACTAATGATAGTATATAAGTTCTCATAATTATAGCATGGTTCATAATTTTTAGCTTCTGGGCCATGTGGCATGTATATGCACTCATTCCTATAGTTACAAGTTAAAATTTCAAAAAATTACAATATTAATTATCATTATATATCTATTTAATACATATAAAGGGTGCATAGTATTTATTCATGATCATGTTTCTACACGTCAATTTAAAATTTCAAAGTTTCAAAGTTTCAAAGGTACAAAAGTTTCAAATAGAATCTAGTCTAATTTTTAAAGTGGGCCACATTACAGTTTGGTGAAAATCAACATCTATGGTTTCAATTTAGTGAGACATATTTGGTGGTTCCACCCCTTCAATTATTCTATAAGATTACTATGCATATGCATATGATATTTGGATCATATAATCTTTATTTTTAATGTGTTTCTTTTGATTTAAAAATAAAATATAATAAACATAAAAATATTAAAAACTAATTTAGGTCTACATAATATACATATCTTAAATGTAATTTATATAATTTTAAATGAGATATAAATAGTAAATTGACAAAAAATGTGTAATCCTAGATTGGATCTAAAATTGTGTTGATTGTGCAATTTGACTATTGATAAAAACTAACTTTAGAAACTCTATAACTATGTTGTAGTTGAAATCATTATTTCAAACTATTTTGGGACAAGGACACACTACATCCCCATCATAGTTGACTATACAAATTCTTATTATGTGTGAGTATTTGCAGTAGTTTGAGAGATTTTACTGATTATCTACATGTGCCAATTTGATGTACAAAAGACCTATAAAATCTAAACCTTATCTCTTGAAAAATAAATCAAATTGATATCAATATAAAGAGGGGAATAATCAAGGATCATAGCTAAGATATCCTTTGAAAAATACATGGAATCTGAGTGCCAGTAACATATCCCAAAAGGTCCTCAAGCTGATGTAGTACTCCCTCTTAGGTTGAGTGTGCAAATATTGATATTCTTGATATGGATGAAACTAGATAGATTGAATTGAATACGTGAAAATGAGTAACCTTGAAAAATAATAAAATAAATTCATACTTGGCCTATGAATATTATAATAAATTAGAATTAAAATTGGAAATATTAGTGCCATTTTTCTCAATATGCCATAGAATTTCTAAGTGACTACTGGATATGTTTGGAGAGGCATTTATGTATTTATATAGAGTAATTTTTGAATATTTTCATTAATAAATATTATTAAAAGTGTGGTAAGGGAAATGTGAAATGTCTCTAATTTTAAAATTTACCATTAGAGCATGGGGGATAAGGTCATGCTAGTGGATAGGGCCGCAGTAAGGCCCTATCTACCTAGTGTAGTCATATCTCATAATGATAAAAAAATGTTGGGATTTGATTGATAAGAACTTGTAAGAAGAATAGGAATGCATGAGTGATATTTTTTAATTATTTAAAGTTAGTATATGGAATAGTGAATGATCTCATAGAGATTATAAGTTAAAGGAATGGTAAATGGACCAAGAAGGGTAAGAATGTCAAGATTAAATATTATCAAACACTTATTGATCAAATTTGAGTGTCTAGAATTTTTTCCACTTTATTATAGTGAAGCAATGAATTTAAATTACTATAGTAAATCTAATGTGAACCTTAGTCTCTATACACACTTTTATTTAATCCTAAATTATATAAGGGGGACTATCCTATCCTTTGTGGTATAATAGGTTTAAGAATATAGAAATGAAAATGCACAAGGGTGATGATCATATCTGTAATAGGCTAATTAAATGTTAAACTTACATATAAGCATACACTAAATTTATTATGTTGAGTATAGGCTAAATATATAAAGTAAAACTAAGTTATATAGAGAAAATTCAAATAATTTATATACTTAGTTTATTTTGATGATAACATAGTGTTAGATCTAGAATAGGTAAAAAACAATCTGGAAAGAGAATCTAGAACACTTATCAGATTTTGGATTTAACATTTCTTACACTCTAGACACTAACATCAACCTGAGATGGTTGCATCAACACTACTATCTAGGTTTAACACAAGTATCTTGTATGTAATATCTACTAGAAAAGGATGTAACCACCTAAATGCTTATGGGTTTATCTATGCCTTCACTTTGGTGCATTCAAATCTACATCATGGACTATTATTAACCAAATTTGACATGTAGGTCAAATTGGGACCCATATAGGTAAAAAAATCATCTTTATAGGTTTATTAGGGGTCTAACATTATGTCATGAGGTGTATTATAGGTTAATTTATGTCATTTAATGTTATATTATCCTTGGTCAATTACACTATTTATTATTTTGAGTCATTTTGGGGTCATAAATAAATAATTTAATAGGTTGTACAACCTCATTGATAAATTTAAAGATTCCAAAAGATGATGTCACATCCCATGTGTCCTAATAGGTCTTAATCAACTATCATAATTTAAAAGTGGTAGGTTCTTCATAAGAAAAGGCAATTTTCTTAAGAAAAAAGGAGAATTTGGCACTTTTATGGTTCATGGGGAAGTGTTCCATGTGGGAGAAGATCATATAATGCCTATTTAGATTCCTCAATCTTACTTCCATATTTTAAATTCTTTGGAAGTGTTAATTCTGAGCTAAAACTATTCTGCTCCTTTTTCACCCTTTTAGACATACAAAACAAGTCTTTAAGTTTGTACTTGGTATGTCCAACAGAGGAAGTTTCGGCTCAAACACCTTAGGAAGTGAAATTAAAATCATATAGATTAATTTATATAGTATGAGTTCAAAAATTGGTGGCATGTACTTTATGAACCATCCTCATGAAGTTGACTATGTGTTTTTGTTTGTTGTTTCATACACCTTATAGGTTTTGCTCCATTTTGGGCAAGTCCATACAAACCAATTATTGAGGTTGATTACAGATTATTTTGTCTTCATTATCTAATTATCTCCATGTTTTTATATCATTTCAAGGTGTTTTTATATGCTAATCATCTTAGGTTGTAGGAGGGAGCACTTTTCTGTGCAACAAGTAGGTTTTTACCATCCTCAAGACTTTCATTCTTTGATGGTGACTTTAGGGGGTTGTTTTATTTTAATTTGAATTTTTAAAATGTTATTATTATTTCCTTTACATTTTAATTCAATTATATGAGTAATCTCCATGAGAATACAGTCTTAGAACACCATATAATCAATGTACTATATGACTATCAAACCAGTCAGCGAAATCCTTGAAAAGGAAAATCATGTTAAAATGAGGTTATTTTTGTTTATTTTAAATATTAAAAATTTTAATGGAGTTAATTTAAACATTTTAATAAAGTAAATAATCCTTAAAAAAGAGATTCAATCTCCACTGCCTGTGCACACAGTCTGCCTACTATAATTCAGATATTCACCTACAAGAGTCTTAGAAGAGGATGTCATGCCATGATGAGAGCCTTTATAGTGGTTTCAAGTTATTATAGGTGTTAGAAATGAATTTAAATTTTTTGGGTTGGATATTAAATTCATAATAGGTCTAAATAAATGCATATTGTCCATATTTTACCCATTGCCTGTGTATACTGAAAATCATCTACAAGTGACTTGGTAGAGAGCTGTAGTGTCATTTTGGAGTGTTGTGTCATGAGGTGAGACCTTATTTATAATTATAATGCATTGATGAATTCATATCATTCCTAATTTAAAGGAACAAATTTCAAATTTTAGTATTGTAACTCTCTAGAATTCAATGACTATATTCAAGAACACAGGTCCTAAATTGAGAAAATAGAGGTCCAAGGGTATTTTGGGAATAACATATAACATGGTTGACAAGATTTTCAAGGAATATAGATAGGTTAAATTTATATCCTCTATCATATATAATTACCTTGAAATTTTTTAAGGACAAAGGGTTGGTGGAGGATGGTGATTGAGAGGCCTAAAGTTGCCCATAAAAACACTGAAAACAAGTACTGACATCTACAGGCTTGATCCTAAAAGAGACCTTTTTCACCAAGGTTGAAATTTATAACTTGCCTCCATGGTTATTGGGTTATAATGGTTGACATTAAATTTTTTGAGATAATATATCATTAGTAAGAGGTGATATAATGGGTCTTACCTCTCATGTACACCTACATGTGTCCACTTTTTGAGTATTCACCTACATCCGATCCTGGTTTTTAGCCCATTCATGAAGTGAAATTCAAGCATGAATACATCATATTGGTAGCTTAATGAGAAATAAAAATTATTTAAATGGTTTAAGGGAGTTTATAAATAATATATAACATAGGTTTTATATATGTAAGGCATATGCAAGCCCCTCATAGTCAACTGTAGTTGACTATGTGGGGTAGAGAGTAGAAAGGTTGATATTTTTGGCATGGACTCAAATAAATATGGAATGATTAGGTCCAAACACTCAAAAATTTAACTTTAGATATCTCAAGAGTCCCATGACACTATAAAACAACACCTAAGCAAATTTCATCTATAGGCATGGTGTCAAAGAACATAACATAATCAAGAATTGGTACAGGCAGCCTTAAGAGTTCAAGTGTATGGAGGGGTTCATGAGAGGTTAGAGGGATAAATGGGGAATATTTTAAATTAATTATGGTCATTATATCCTAATTAATCCTCCATTATATGTAATAAATTAGAGGAAATCTTCCTATGATGCATCACATAATTTAAAGTACAAACCCTACACACAGTACTTTTAGAATAGTCTATTTTGGGTTTTATGAGGTTTGGAGGGTTAAATGGCCTAGTAAATAAGTGTTTTTTTGTGTATTACATACCTAAAACTTATATATTACACTCCAATATCAAATATATCTATAAAAATAGAGAAAGTACCCCCTATTTTGTCTCAAATAGAGGGCACTTCCCCTTGAATGCAAACTACCTATTTTGAAAAGGGGAATGATTAGGTGAGTTGGATACTATTTTTACATTAAAATAAGGATTGATAAACTATAAAATACATATAAAAATCATGGAAATCAATCACAAATAGATGAAACTAAACAGAGTGTCCTAGAACCCCAAGGTTATAGTTAGCCTATTAGGTAGGGTTATGACCTAGTACCCAAATGAAAGGTCAAGTTCATTTTTAACCTCAAATATGAATTTAAACCTATTATAAAATGTTTATATGGTAGTAATATAGGTTATAAATATATTTAAATTCAAAAAAACTTAGTTAGATGGTCTAAACCACAAGAGTGCAGGTAGGCCTACTAGGCAAGATTTAGGTCTAGAAAGCAAATGGATCGTAACCTTCACTTTCCACATGAGGTAAAAATTATAACATATTATTAAATTTTTATGGGGGAATAATATATATTTTTTATCCATTATTATATATAGGAAACTATTAAAATGTCACTTTTGGCTTAAAAACCAACTTAAGCATGCAAGAAATAGAGAGACAAATTCGATAGGTTAAATTTAAAAGCTCACATCTCTCTTGAAATTTTGAATGGGTTAAAAAGGAGTTTATATGTGTTATAAAGGACCATAAAGACCATTATTTTTTTTACAAGTTTAATTTCAAGTTTTTATGAACAAATCTTAAGAGGCCAGAACAGACATAAACCCTCCAAAACCCTTACTAGTGACCAGTTTGAGAAGATGAAATTATAAAGCTAATATAATGGACTATTTTTAACCAATATGATTATTTAACCTTGAAAGAGACTCACTTATTCTTCCACCCATACTTTTTATTTGTACAAAATTATGTGAATAGGGTGCAAAATAAGATATTTTTGACCATTTTGTGTGTTTTGTAGGTTCTAGATGACATTTGAAGATGAAATAAAGTTTGGGAAGAATATATGGAATTAATATAACTCCCTATGGTCATTAAAAAACTTCTATGTGTTTAAAAAATAGCTCTCATCTCAGCCAATCAAAACTAGCATAGTGAACACAATGATGAGAAGGGTGAAAACTCTATGTGTGAGCCTTTATAAGGTGTACCTAAGTAGTCTAAGGCCATGGAGAGTCTTTCTAGGTGTCATACTTTCCATATCATGTATTTTTATGGAAAATTAATGCCTTTTTGGAGGCCAATTGTGAAGGGTGCATGAAATAAAAGTTCTTTTGACTATAAATAATTATAACTCATTCCAAATGATTCCAAATGACCAAGACTACAACCAACACATAGAGAGGCATGCTTGAAAACTTCCCCCTTCATTCCAATCATCAGAACTATCCCTAATTATTTTTGGGATGTTAAAAGAGGTTTAAATCATGAAGGTAATTTTTTGAGCCAGAATGAGGAGTTTCATGCCATATTTCATGAGTTTTATGACTTGGATGGACACTTGTGCTTCTTGACCTTGCATGGTTCATCACACATCCTATCCTCATGCACAAGTAACTAATTTTCTTAGCTTGAAAAGTGTCCTTGTGACCCTTTTACTTCTCTCTTCCCCTCTCTCTCTCCATTTCTATAGTAACTATCCATTTTAGCCATTATACCATATGTTCCACCTGAGTATGGTGAAACCTTGCTCATTTTCATACCATTTGATCAATAAGACTACTAATTTTTTACCTCTTCATGATTTTTCATAGTGTTTTTTACTTTAATGTTTGATCTTGATTAGTGAATACTATGGATTCCTTAGCATGTTGTCTCATTATTTCATCATATTTTCAATTGGAAAGCTTATTATTAATGGTAATGTGAAGTGTTATAGTGAATTTCAAATTAAGTGAGTTATTCTATTCACTAGTGCCATTCAAGGCTCTTATCTAGTCCTCCTAGCTTTGCACATTTATCCATAACCTCATAATGTAACATTGATTTGAGAAGATTTATATTTAAGGAGTGTATGTTTGGTTAGTCCTTTGTTCTCATGTGTAACATGCTACTAGTTGGAAGTCATCATCATATTTAGTGTATCACTTCCCTTTCCCCCCAAAATTTTAGGTGTAGTAGTATCCAAAGTGGTACATCAAGAGAGATAGCCCTCTCTATATATTCACCACATCCTTAGGCTACCCACAAGCCTAGAGGTATTTCTATTATTCCACTTGGATGAGGAGAGGTTAGGTATCTCCTCAAAGGGTGAAAATACAAGTGACAAAAACTATCACTCATCATGAATTTGTAAAACCCTAAGTATTCATCTTCATAGTGACCTTAAGGAAAGATGGGTTAGTGTGAACATGGTGTCAATCTAACAATAAATACCCTAATGTTAGAAGGAAATACCTACATAGCTAATACTATTAAGAGGTCATCGGACTAATGTAATTATCTCCAATGTGTTGGCTTGTGTGTGAATCATGCAATGTGTGACAAGTATAATAGTGACCTAGATTATAAATTTAAAAATAAGACTCTTTGACTGATCCTTTAGTTATTTTTACCTATATACATGTTTTACCTATGATTAGTGTGTAAATAGGGAATATTTTTTCAATTGAGTGCTTGATATAGTGATTTTGATAAGTTACCTTGGTCTTTTTGGTCTTTTTACTAGGTCAGGGATGAGTGAGGGTTGATATTTTATTTATATCAATCCCTTTAGAGTATTAACTTGCATTAAAGAACTTTGGCTAACCATTAGGATATATTTTATTTAAATATTAGATAATTTTAGGGCACTAGACTCTTACATTGGGTCAAGACACTAAGGTTGATGTTAATGTCTATCCTAGACATTAGTGTCCAAGGAGTAAGAAAGTAGGTACATGTTTATAACTTACAAAGATGGAAGATAAGTATATTTTAAGAATTATGGGAAATATATAAGGCCTAGTTCATCAACATAAATCTATTTGGATTAATAGATAGGGAAAGGGGCATAATATAGAGTATGTGTGAGACTTGCAAAATTGGGAAAGGTCTAGAACTAAGAGTAATAACCAAAGTCTAAGTTTTATAATTATACAAGATTGAGGTGATATATAATCAATAAATATAATCTAAATCCCCCCCATTTAATCTCTTAATTAAATTTATAGTTTAAAGTAAAGGAATGTATACTTGGGTGTGTAGAACAAACCTTGTCTTTATGTTCCTAACTTGAGTGCTTTATTGGTGACTAACCTATAACCAATATCATGTTAAAATGCATAATTAATGCATATAGTCTAGAATTGATAGTATTTAAAATAGATTGAAATTTAAATAGCAAGATTTATGAGTACACATATGTGTTGATGTAACTATCTTGCCTATTAATAAGTTAATTTTAAAAGGATGTATCATTATAATGATTTAAAATTGTGATTAGGAAAAATACAGATAAATATTAAAATTGAATATATCCAATGAGAGAGAGAGAGAGAGAGAGAGAGAGAGAGAGTGGAAGGCACATGCCCCCAAATTTGGAGTAAAATTGAGTTACCACCTAGTAGTTGAGAATAGCCCAACCATGCAACACAATGATAATTATAACTTGGTGAGGATGGATAATATAATAAAGTCTAACCTAAAAAATTTCCAAGATTAAGTGATTTAATCATCTTAACCATACCAAAAATCTAACCAAGTACTATATTAGTTTGTCTTCATAAAGTCTATAAAAGTTTGTGGGGTATCAGTATGAAATTTTTTATGATGTGGTAATAGTCCATAAAAGATTTTTGTAATTTGAAACTAATTTGGATTTTTAAATATTAGGCACAAATTACATATAATATACACCTTAGATATGTCTCATGTTTAAACTGTGTATAAAATAGTATTGATGTATACAATTTTGCCATAACTATGAATTTTATAAAATAGTATTGGTGTATATATTTCTGCCATAACTATGAATCTAAAGTATATAGTTGTGTGTTTTATCCAATTAAAAAACTATGTAATTGTTTATAAAATGATTACAAAGCATGCCCCCACTATATATTAAGAAATATAAAAACTAAAATATTTACTATTATGGATAACATGCTTCCAAAATATGTAGCCACTATAATTTGTAGATGTTGAATACTTAATAGGTGTGGATAACATGTTTCTAAATAATTCCCACACTAAATTTGAAAATTTATATATATACCACATACTAAATTAGTGTGGATAACATGATTCTAAAACATTCTCCCACTAAATCTTAAAATTTTTTGAGTGTGTGGAATCCATGCCCATGTGGAATGCCTCCACTAAATCATAAAACTAATATAAGTACCATATACTAAATGAGAATGGAGAACATGCTTCCAAATCATGCCCCCATGAAATAAAAAAATGATTCCAAGTGTGGAGAACATGCCTCTATGACATTCCCCCACTAATATCCCTTCCCTTTGAAGTGAGATAAATATAGTAACTTGTAGTTACCTCACCTCAAAATGATAAGACAACTATATAATTTGTTAATGTAACCATTTAGCATATCAGAAAGGAACATGTCTAGGTAGATATATCATTAAAGCACATAGAACCAATGTGATCACATGTATACCTAAGATGCATGATAAGGATCACGGTAATATCTAAATAGTAATAGTACAATCTCAATAATAAAACAAGCACACACACAAGAGAACTTAAAAGTAAGTCAAAAGGTAATGATCTAAGGAGACTATAAATAAGGGGCATTTTTAGATGCTACAAGATCAAAGGGAAATGACTTAGTAAAATGTCCATAAAATCAATAATGACATATTTAAATGTCGATACAACAAACATGAAAGTATACATATGCACCAAGGCCACAAGAAAAATAGTATATTATAATGATCTAACAAGATAGACAAGACACTAAAGGAAGTACTTAAATTAAATCATAAGCATCCAACATAAACATGTCATAATATCCCATGGATCCAATGTGTTAGGAAAAATATCAAGTGTATAGCATATCAAGTACCCCGTGTAACATATAATCATGAATAAAGGCATGTGTAAGTACATGTGTAAGATCAAACATGATAATATAGAGTGACCATATAATGATATATCTTGAGTGTATCAAGATAAAGGAAGTGGATGCCCCAATGTCAGCATGACATGAGTAGAGTGAAGGCCCAAAAGCTAAAATAGGAATAGATCATGTATATGTGTATGCCTATATCACACTCAAGTAGAAGTGTAACACATATGTGTATGTATAAGTAACTAAATATGACATCTATCAACATGGAACTAACACTTATATTGTAATGATCCAATATAACATGTAGGCTTCAAAAATATTTTTGAAATTTTAAATATTTTTAATTTTTTTGTATTTTTGGAATATTTGAAGAGACTACCCTATGGTCTTATCCAATGGATGGTCATAGGTATCTCTCCCAATTAGTGGATTACAACCTTAAGTTTTATCTTTTACATTGTTTACATCATGATTAGATAGGTTTAAAATGTGCATAGCATCTTCCTCTTCATGTTTATTATGTGTAGTAGAAGAATTAATACTATCATTTGAAATATGTATTAATTTGACTTCATGAGAGAAGGAAATACCTTGCTGATTTGGATCAATTTTAGCTTCTATTTGGTGTAACCTAAGAGATCCTAGTGTAAATGCATATGGATATATGGTAATCATAACCTAAACCCATGTTTAAATTAATTTAGGACCACAAGCAATTAGTATTATTATGCTTCCCAAGGAGTTTTTTTGACTTCTTTTATTTTGTAAGTTTGTTAGATTGAAGTCAATTTTTTGTAAGCATCTTAATTTACAATTAGTTTTTGCTTATGTATGATTAATATGGCTATGCCAAAAAAATCACCACCCATATATAAGTTAATTGTTAAATCATTATTGCATGGATGATTTTTATGTAGTTGACTTTGATATTCTTACATAATATCCATAAAATAAGCAGGCTCAATATCACTTGAAACTTATAACTCACACAATACATCATATAAGATATCCTTATAGACGTTAGATTGCTTTAGGAGCTCAAGGATTGAAAAAAATTTAATGCATATTATTCAACTAGTTAATAATGTCATATCCCTTAGATTTTATTACAAGCTTGGGTTTAGGACAAACCTATTGTGCATTAACAAGTTGAGGAATAATTTGATAAATAATACCTCTTCAAGTAGTAATAGGATGGACCATTTAAACTAATATAATGTTAGAGGTATAAACCACTGAGATGGGGGTTGAATCAATGGTGGAAAATAATCCAATTCAATTTCCAAATCCTTCAAAAACTTTAAGCATTCAATACAACCATTTATGAAGGATTCAAGATGTTTATAGCAATAAAAAAATATGTAATGCAAGCTCACACACACAACATACTATCTATGTGGAAAACCCTCTTGGGGAATAAAACACACTATCAAGCCTACAAACACATGGACTAATTATCCTATAAAAAGTATCCAAACATGTTACTTTAGTGAAACACTTGTTTCATAAGGAGCACGTACCCCTAGGATGGTCAAGTCCTTCTGACCATAATTTATTGAAACATTTGTTTCACAAGGAGCACCTACCCCTAGGATGGTCAAGTCATTCTGACCAAAATTTAGTGAAACACCTACTTCACAAGGAGAACCTAACCCTAGGATGGTCAAGTCCTTATGACCTAAGTTTAGTGAAACACCTATTTCAAAAGGAGAACCTATCCCTAAGGATGACCAATTCCTTCTGACCTATATGTTGAGAACCCTCCCAACACTTATGATATGAATATCCCCTACAAACATAACCCCTTTCACTTCTTCACATACTCACAAACATTAAAAACCAACTTTTAGATCACTCTACACTTCACAACAACAACTATGTTACAACCTCAACAACATGACCAAATGGTCATACACATAGTCCACACCTTGATCTACCTCTCAAATCAACCACTAAGCTTACAATGACATCATCTATCCTTCACTCACATTAAAGGCACCCAAAACATCCTTTTGGATCACTCTAGACCTCTTTGATCATCCTCAATATTCAAACCTATAAGATCACTATTCTAACATCATAAATATGACCTATAGGTAATACACATAGTCATCAACCTAATTTTCTCTAAAACCCATCCACTTGGCACATAAACTTTCTTCTTTCCTTCACTCTAAAACACTCACACACACCTCTTATTCCAAGTCTATGAATCACCACCTTTGATTTGACCTTTCATACAACCATCAAGAATATCATGTTTACAACCTTCCTTATCAGCCACAACACATGCCTTCACTCTTAAGGAATATAAATGGGTCACCTTTAAGAAATACCCTCTTTTAAATAGGCCTAAATGTCCTTTTAGGTCTTACGAAGACCTATTCACCTCTATGACACTTATTCAAGCAAACTTAGAACACAAGAACACTTTAACAATACATAGACCCATGCCACATGATCTATAAGTCCACCTTAAGTGACAATATCCATCACATCACCCTTCTACTACAACATAGTTATCCCAAACATCATTTTGTACATATGATCATTAAGAATGAACACACATTCAAATTTTAAGCCTTTGATCATATAGAATTTAGATTGGTCAAACCTCCATAATCCACACAGATGATCATCATGAAGTCTATAACATGTTCCAACACTTAGTTCATCTTAAAACATCTAAATACGATCAAGAACAACTTAAATACCCTTCTCAAGTTACTTGCAGATCATGAAAACATACATAGTCAACTTTAGAGCTCCATGTATTTGACTATACGAACAATTATACCTTCTAACTAGGTTATCTAGATGTGCTATAAAGTCCTCTACAATTTTTCCATTTACACCATGATCAAATTCTTCATATATCAAAAGTTATAGCACAAAACTTATAGACTAGTCTTCCCTCACAAATTTAAATATTTGAATTCTAATGGTTACTATATAGACATTAAACATTAAGAACCTTAAGCTCATCATGTGTATCCTAACAAGTATGGACAAATACTTACCATAGATCTCCTCTGCGTAGCTCACTCTTTATCAAGTGATGATCACCATTAGATCAGAGCTCCCATGATTATGCCACTTGGAAGATTTACATTCCTTCTACACCCATTGACTCTTTGACTCAACCTACACCATTGATCTTATGACTACACAATCAACCATAAACCATTGATCTTATATCTAAGCTCCATGAATGTGACACTTGTCACTAGCACATTTATTCTTTGACATATTGACTTTTACATGCACTATTGGATAAATATCTATGATTTAACATGCACTATTAGATTTACTGACTAGTGACCTCAAACTTTAGTATAGTTAAACTTGACGATCTTTGGCCCATAATAATCTACTAGTGAAACTTTGAAGCTTTATAACTTAAGCTATAAATCACTTCAAGACTCCAAATTTTTAGGGTAGTTTCTTGGAACTATAGACAATATCTTCATATAAACCTTTGACCATCATTGACTTTTTTGTAACTAAATTAAATGCAAAATATTAATGGTTCATACATATCGACATGACATGCAGTGACAGTTTGGCTAAGCATAGAAACTTAGTCAACTTCTATCTAAGAAGAGGCCAAATTTTCACCTACATATCTTTAGCTATGCTCAACCTCATGACCTAAAATTTGAACCATGTGATCTCCTCACATAGGGGAATCCATCCATATATCAGGCTACTCTTGGAACCTTCATGCATGTGAAATATGATGCCATTAGACTACTTACTCATCTCTACTTGAACTTAAACATTAAGCTCAGATTAATTTCACACCATATATATGTGGTGCGATTAAATGCACATCATTAGATCTCCCTTTGTAAATTTGTCTAAGTATAGAAAAACATTGTAAACTACCTGGGAAGCCAATTTTGCACATTTATATATTTTTCTTTGCTCAACCACATGACCTAAAATTTGGACCATAGCAACTTGGGAGTAATGTGATCACACCCATATGACTAAATCCCTTGATTCTTCCATATGTGGTAATGGTGATGTCATCAAACTTCTTACTTAGATTTTTATATCACAAAACCAACTATGCCAAGATGAATATAATGATGAACCAAATGAATACCATGTACTTACACAATCTCTCCAATCATCCTTAACCTTTAGCATGACCCCTCACACATGATCAATACTTTAGAACCATCACTAATCATGCCAAAATACAAGATCAACCAAGCCTACTTCAAGTATACTAGGACAAGTACAATACATACTTTGTTATTGACACTTAGACTATCAAGACACTTCATCCACTCACCTAGACACATCCATGACATCACTAACAACTCTCCAACAATATTTCCCTTTTTCATTGGTGTTAACACCGATCATATAGCTCACCTTCCTTCTCTCTCTTTAAGCACTTTGACAATAAGAACCTTCTCCATATTTGAGATAATGAAAAAATGGGCATAAACTAATCCTGAAGACCTAAAAAGAGCACCAATAGGAGAGGACCATATTATAAATATGATATAAACTCCCCCTTACCTTGAGCATACCTCTTATTTTCATTGACAATTTCCTCTTGCTACATGCCAACACTCTCTTCAACCAAGCACTATAACCAATGAATAAAAAACACATAAAAGCACTCAAATTTGATGGAACTCAATATGAAACATTTGAAATGGACTCCCCCAAGATCTCTAGGCCATTGCACATCTTGAGCATCTTCAAATCTCTACACATCATGAAGAACTACCACACATGCTTACTAGTCTTCTCTCTCAAGCCACCTCTAGAGAAAGCTCATGAATTTGTTGTTCCCCCTTAACCAAAAGACCTTATATTGATTCATAGAGAAATAAATAAAACCCAAGCTTTATCTTAGATACTCAAATATATATTTTGACAATGGTTTTGTCATAATATTTGTAAGTTATTATTTTATAGGCACATACTTCAACTTAACAATTTGATTACTCACTTGTTCTCTCAAGAAATGATATATAATATGAATGTGCTTAGTTTTTGAGTGTATAACAATATTATTTGAGATACTAATTGCAATATTATTATCAAAATAGATAGGACAAGGTCTATTTTATCTTACCTTATAATCTTCCAAAGTTTGTTTCATCCATATGACTTATGTGCAACAAGAGGTAGTTGATATATACTTATCTTCTATATTTGATAGAGACACTAAGACTTTATTTTTTCTTAGCCAAGACACAAGGCATTCCCCCATGAAGAAGACCCCATCACTAGTAATCTTATCATCCATGCATCCTACCCAATCTGCATCAGTATATGATTTTGATTTAATAATTTTAGGAATAATGGAGTTTTATTCCTAATTTAGTTAAGGGTATAGAATAATAAATCAGTAAATGATACTACAATAATTATAATACTAATTTGTATAATTTATTGTGTCTTTTAAACCTTTCTAAAAATAGAAATAAATAAGGAGAAATACAACTTATCTTAAAACTAGACTGAGACATCTGAGATAGCGGCTGAAACTAGTTATGTAGGATTGGGACTATGTTACAAATCAAAATTTAGATTTCATTTAGTGAAAGGATAAAAGCATCAAAAATAAGACACTTCAAAGTTTTGTGCTATAGTCCACTCCTATTGTTATTATCCAAATTAGTCATAGAGATCTGATTTTTTTGGGTTTTATTTGCTATCCCTATATGATTTTGATTATGAAATCTTAAGTGTTGAATGTTTATGGATATCTTTGTAGAGATGATTCAATATTTAAACCTTAAAACTTCATTATGCTTAATAAAACTTGAGAAATAAGGGGAGTTAGTGTGTGTAAGATGCACTGAACATATATCCACACCCTTTATGTGGGCATGCTACCTATATACCAATAATCTAAAGAGGGATCAAGCCATATGTAGTTCTCCCACTTGATGTGCTTTGTGAAATCATGTAATAAGGATGTAAAAATGCCAAATTAAGAGTGTTTAAGGTGGTTAGGGACTAGTGTGAGGGTTTTAATGTGTTTGTAGCTATGTTGGGTGATTGTATGTAGAGAATAGTGAAATTTACCTTAGTGGTTTATTTGTATTCTTTCTTGCTTTGTAAGATTTGTCACCTCCATTGGTAAATGACCTTTTGATGGATTTTCATAGGGAACTATTGATCATGTGTTAGATGTATTTAGGCTAGGCCAACATGATGAAGGATAAGAATTAGATGAAAATGGTCATTTGGGTTCAAAATATGATTAGATAGGAGCACCAAAAATATGACACCCTAGGGTCTGGCACTATAGTTTGAGTTTAGTGCTCTTGTCCTACAATCTCAGGACCTAGGGGAACAAGATTATCCCAAGAAATAGAGTCTATCTCAATTGAAATTAGGGTTAAAAAGTCTATAGATGATCAGTAATGAGCAAAAAGGTGTTTGGAAGGGTCATGAAAGCATGTAAGGTCTTATGGATAGGTTGTCACAAGCCTCACTAAAGCTACCAATTTGAACATTTTATATGACTAAATTTGCCACCCTTTTATTCTAGTGATGTAATGAATCAAAATACTAGGATACAAGAAAAGTAAAAAGCATACCTAAAATTACCTATAAGGGTGAAGCCCATGAAGTTTTATGATGCTGGGTGTGCATAGAGAGAGCACATTATAAAGTGTGAATCTATGAGAGAAAATAGAGAGAAGATCAGTTCTTACTAGACATGCTATGTCTAAAACAAGAATGTAAAAAATCTAGGTAAGAGAGAGGAAAAGAGAGGATTGAATACACCTCACTGGGTATGTGAACCAATATAAAACCTATTGTACTATTGAGTGTTGTTTAATGATGCTGAGTGTGTTGGATATGTGTTGTACCAAAATTAATATCACAAATGGAGTTGAGTGTTCAATTCCCTAAGAGTGGCTCAAGAATACAAAATCTTGCCCTTTGGCTCCATCATCACCCACCAAGTGAAGCTATGTGATCATGTGTGTGTTAATCAATGTTTGGACTATGTGTCCAATCCCTCTAAGTAGGTGGCTCAAGAATACAAAGGCTAACTAGTCCTTTGACTCCATCATTGTCCATTAAGTAAAGCTATAAACTGATATTGGTGTGGATGTACCTTATATGAAATGGCTCCTAAAGCCTATGAATGCTTTGAAATCTGATAATGTGGCATGGATAACTAAATGTGTACTAGAAACTAGGCCAATCTTGGCCATTCTAAAAGGTGGATACTAGGCATGTATGAATTCCACTCTAAAATTGGGAACTAGGATTATGTGAAATCCACTTAGGAGTGATGCCAACCACTTGAAGATAGAATAATGCATGTAACTACTGAGAATGCTTGTGTAATATACTAAACTCAAAAATAAAAGAAAGCCAATGTACTGCACACATTGCCCCCAATCCCTGGTGTCTATAACATGGATTCTAATCTAGAAGTTATACCAACTCTAAAACTAGAAGTGAGAGCCATCATGCCATGCATGATGCCTCCTATATCTAGATTCTCTAAGAAAACTATATTAAAACTATTGATTCTAAACTATACTATTGCTAATAAAATTATAACTGAACTTACCTTTTTATCTATTTCTAAAACATCTATGTTTTTTGTTATTTATATAGGAGTGCCAAAAATAATACACCCTATTGTCCATCACTATTGTCTAGGTTTGATTTTATTGTCTTTTATTGATTCTAATCACTGTTCTATAATCATCACTATTTTCTTGGTTTGTTCTACCTAGTTTGGGTTTTGGTTGTTGTTTCGAGTGTTCTAAAAAATGATTTTTGACCAATAGAGGGCTATGATCTCTGTGACAAAACCTTTGATTATTTCCCCCTCTTTTGAGGGTATTAATGAAGACCTTGCAATGATTTACCTTAGAAGAAAGAGCCCTACAAGTGTGTTATGCTATGAAATTCATGATATAGTAATGATAATCAAAAAGATGTCTCAAGATATAGCATAGTTTGTATTGAATATTGTTAGATCAACATGGGAATGCCTAAATAGATGTAACAATGTAATAGCATTTATATTATACTAAATTAAAACTAGAAATGTTAGTTGTTAGTTGTTATTTTTCAAGGAGGGATGGAGCACATGTCACATGGGACATGGGCACATGTCACTCAAACTAGAAAGCAAGCATATAAAGCATGTTAAAATGTCAAATACACATACAATTGTAATCAAGCAATGTTGGCATGAGGGCCACAATCACATAGAAGAGTATAAACAAAGGACATTGGCAAAGTTTCTAAGGCACACACAAAAATAGAAGAAAAGAACATTGGAAAATGTCTTAAGGCACATACAAGAGACAATATAGGAATTGAGAAATGCAATCACATATAGATACGTACAACAAGAATGGAAAGCATGTAAATATGTTGGAAATATAATTACATCTAACTAATCAAATCAAGAAGTGAAAGTATGAAAAACATGGAGTAAAATACTATGTAGATGCTAAGAAATACACAAGTGTTATATAATAGTGAGTGTTGATAGAATAATCTATGTAATCTAGTAACATACATTATCATGATAACTAGAGTGTGTGGTGTAGGAATGGCATAACATAGATGGTGTAGTCATGTAGAACGTGCCTCCAATGGGTAGATATATTTATGTATGTTTTGAATGTAGAAGTATGATACCCCCTCAATGGGTAGAGTGAAGCAATCAAGGATCTAGGTGTCATTGCACATATTCAAAGAAGATCAAGTAAAGCATGTTAATGTAGATATATTGATAAAAAATAGCATAGAATAGCAAATGTAAGTCTAGCATGGTAGTAGAAATGTAAATCATGGATAATGCATATAATTTAAATGTTTTTGGTATTCTAAATTATTTGAATGTTTCTTGATTTTGTAATATTTGAATGTTTTTGGATTTTGAAATATTTGAATGTTTTTGGTGTTTTGATATAAGATATATATAATAAATCATAAGGAAACTATGTGCAAGTAATTTAAAATAAGATATATATAAGTAATTTTAAAAAATTATTTACAAGGCTGAGAAGAGATGATACTAATTGATGAGTCTCATGAGAGACTCCCTATCATGGTGTCCTATATTAAGGAGAGGAATCATGCATGATCATGAAGCATGATGTAAGGGATAAGATTGTGGCTCTAAAAGTTATTTATGTTGTAAATGATCTAAAATATCTATAGTGGATACTGACTATGGGGTCCCCTTGTAACTCTAAGAAGTGGATGCAACTATAGGGATCTTAGGGACACATCTGGTAGTAGGAGAATCTCTCTGAACATGTCCTCTATGTGTGGAGGCATGAAACCTCAATGATACTTCTTTGGGTGTGAAAATTGTAGCTAGAAACTATCTAGAGTCTTAAAACTATGGTTTCTCTAAAAGAGGCCTTTGTGGAAGTGTATGAACTCTTTATGCTGGTGAGGAAGGCCTCGACTATGTATAAATGTAAATTGGAGGAAGAACTATAACTTGTGGAGAAGTTGAAACTAGTGATTTCAAAGTAGAAGATGGATCTCAAGTGGGGAGTGGTAACTCATATGGAACTCCATCAACTCTAATAACCTAATTAACATGAACAAATTTCATGCATCTATGAACTATAGGAGGTACTACTTAAAGTTTTTGAATCCATAGTCGGCCAAGAAATATATCAAAAACTCATGCACTAGGAATAATAGTAAATGGTGTGTCCATATGTGTTGGACCAACTTGTAGAGGAAGATAATCTCACCCAATGAACTTTGTATGTGCCCACTGAATCCACTAATAACTATGTCCATCAGGGTAATATCCTACTTTGAATATCCCAAATGTTATAGTAATGTCATAGTGTACATGTTCACATTGGATCCATTATCTATGAGAACATTATGGATGGGATGATGATTAATTTAAGATATGATAAAGAGTGCATGGTATTTTGAATCATTTTCAACTATCTTCTACTCTGAGAAGGAGATGGAAGGTCTAGCTGGATCGTTAGAATTATACCCACCAATCATGTTGCTCAAAGGATGTGACTCAACTAAAGGTGCTTGGTATGTAGTTGGTAGAGGGTGTGCATGAAATGCATGGTGAATACCTAATGTATCCCCTATCTCTTATTTTTAATGATGTGGGAAAGGATTTGAGAATATTTTCAAAGCCTTGTCTTGTGTTTATTTTTCCCAAGGAGGCTCAATAGGAGTGCCAAGATCAATAATGTTACCATCTATCAAGTTCTATATCTTGTGTTTTAAACTAATGCATCTATTCTTTGTGTGGCTTGGTTCCTTATGAAAATCAAAAAATACATTCTAATCATATCCCCATGAAAGAAGCTTTGTTGGATCAACTTCCTAAATAGGAGAGAAAGATATGATATTACATTCCAATAACTAATGTAAGACTCTGGTTGGAGATACTATTAGAATGGTAAAATTTCACTGAGGAGGTGTTGATAAAACCACTCATTGAGGGAACTCTAAAGTTGCATTAACTATAGGTTAATATTGACTCTTTCTATCATTGACCTTTACTTTGTATGGGACTTTTTTATTACCCTTGTTTTTTGTTTTTGATATGCTTGTGTACTTGAATTTTCCCATTGAAATTAATTTGACTTCCCTTTCCTTTAGTGTATGACATAAATCAATGAAGGAAGAGAACCTTTTGAACATTATTGACTCATGCAAAGCTGGTAGAAGACTCTATTTAAATAGATCTTGTAATTCTTGATTGGCCATTGGGCTAGTCATTTTATCGAAGATAGTTTTATATTGAAGAACATAATCTATGAGATGTTCATTTGACCTTTTTTCTATTGTGCAACTTAGGCATAAGAAGCCTTGTCACCTTTGTTAATGTTTAAAAGAGCTAGGAACATGTCGACTAAAGGATTGAATGCATTGAATGACTGATTTGGTAGACTATAGAACCATTATAAAACATAATCTTTTAGACTTTGTGGAAATAGATTGGTTAATTACTAGTCATTTTGGCACATAGTCCAAGCATGTGACATGAAAAGATCTCAATAGTGTCTTTGTATCACCCTTCCCATCATATAGATTGAGATTATATTGAACAAAACCAGGTGGCAAGGGTGTAAAATCAATATGATGTGCTAACAATGTATGAATTATAGCAAAAGAATTCAAGGATTATGTAGGTCTAGAGGCACCTTGCTCAATATGTGTCACCTTGGATTGAAGAGATTTTATCTCTTGCACAAAGATAGACACATTAGGAGACAAAGATGTACTAGGCATCACTAGTGGTGCCTCATAAAAAGGTTGGGTTGCTATAGGGGGTTGTTGAGACATAGTTGCCTCTATAGTGTCATTTGTAATTAGTTTTTATGAAGGAATGGAAGACTCAAATTGTTTATCCTTTTTAATTTTTATGATAGATTGTAAGATAAGATTATGATCTTGGGGCTATTCCCTAAGTCTTTCTCTAAAACTTTTTACAATTAAGTCTTTGTTGAGGACATCATTATCAACAATAGGTAGAAGTGGATCAGGAATAATCTGATGTGGTGGGTCATGAACATCAGTGTTTGTATCATCATTTTTATTCTAATATTTCTCATTGTCAAAATTATCCTCATGGAATTTGGTGTAATCTGGATGTGTAGGATCTATACCAGAAAGCTGAGCTAGTTATTTATCCATGGTATATGGTTGGGTTGAAGGAATTTGGGTGAATTTAGGAGGGTTGCCACTAATTCTTGCACTTTTTATCAGAGGAAGAGATGCAAGGAGCTTAGGTGTCATAAGGAAAACAACTTGAATAATGAAAGAAAATATTAAACAAATATAATCTAGACAATGAACTAGGATATCCATAAAAAGGATATGAGTGTTCAAAAATATGTAAGGTGATACCTCAAAAGCATGGGACCTAGTATATGTAACTAAGGTTTGAAAGAAAATGATTTTCAAAATCACTATGGTAAATTTTTAGAAATTAAATGGGAAATTATCATTTTAAAATGCTAGAAAAAATAAAAAATATATTGGAAAAATACCAGGACCTAGTATAGGCAACTAGGGTTTGAATGAAATTATTTTTTTAAATTACTAAGTTAAATTTAAAAATTCAAATGTAAAATTTTTATTTAAATATTCAATAAAAATTAGAAGGAATTTTCCCTAGGGTTTTTAGGGTTTTTGTGTGCAAATGAAGTAAATTAGGTTCACCAAATAATTTAATAGTTTTGGGAATAATGGAGTTTTATTCCTAATTTGGTTAAAGGTCTAGAATAATAAATAATTAAATGATATTATGATAATTATAGTACTAATTTATATAATTTATTATGTCTCTTAAACCTTTCTAAAAATAGTAATAAATAAGGAGAAAAATAACTTAGCTTAAAACTAGACTAAACCAGCTGAGATAGAGGCTAAAACTGGGTATGTAAGACTAAGATAGTGTCATAAATCAGAATTTAGCTTTAATTTAATAAAATTAAAAGAGTACCAAACATAAATCACTTCAAAATTTGGCATTATAGTCCTCTCCTATTGCTATTGTCCAAACTAGTCACAGAGATCTAAATATTTTGAGTTTTGTTCTTTGTCCTTGTATGCGTCTACCTATGAAATCTTAAGTGTTGGATGTTGATGAAGATCCTTATAGAGTTTATTAAATATTGAAACCCTATACCTTCATTATGCTTGATAAAACTTGAGAAATAAGGGGGGTTAGTGTGTGTAAGATGCACTAAACATGTATCCACACCCCTTGTGTGGGTAAGTTACCTACATACCAATACTTTGAAGATGGATCAAGCTATATGTAGTTATCTTACTTGATTTTCTTTGTGAAATAGTGTAATGAGGATGTAAAAATTCCAAATTGAGTGTGTTTAAGGTGGTTGGGGATTGGTGTGAGGTTTTGAATGTGTTTGCAGTTGTGTTGGGTGATTGTATGCAGAGAATAAGAATATTTGCCTTAGGGTTTGTTTATATTCTTGTTTGATTTGAATATTTGTCACCTCCTTTGTTAAATGACCTTTACATGGACTTGTATAGGGAACTATTAATCATGGGTTAGGTGTATTCATGCTAAGCTAACATGATGAAGGATAGGAATAAGATGAAAATAGTCATTTAGGCTCAAAAAATGATTAGATAGAAGCATCAAAAATGGGATGTCCTAGGGTCTAGTGTTATAGTCTAAGTTTGGTGATCCTATCCTATAGGTTTGAAACCTAGGGGAATAGGATTGGCCTAGGAAATATAGTCTGGCTCAACTGGAATTAGGGTTCAAAAATCTACAAATGATTGGTAATGAGAAAAAAGATGTCTAGAAGGGTCATGAAAGCATGCAAGAAGGTCCTATGGATAGGATTTCAAAAAATATGTTCAATCTATCAATTTGAAAATTTTATATGACTACATATTTCAAAGTGAATTCTTTACTCATGTGATACCATAAACTATACTCTATGGTTCCTTTAAAATACCTCAAGATCTTTTTGACTACTTTCAAGTGAGATTCTCTAGGATCATCTTGAAACCTTCCAAAAAAATCAACTATTTGCATGATATCAAGCCTAAAATTAGTAGAGTACAAAAGACTTGTAGTCATGGATCTATACAAAGTTTTATCAACTTTTGGTGAGTCATCTAGTTTACTTAACTTGCATCTTGTGATCATTAGAGTACCCATTGGATTAAAATCCATCATGTCAAACTTCCTTTGCATATCCTTGATGTATTTATCTTATGAAATTATTATCCCTGCATCAAGTTGGTTAATCTGCAATCCTAAGAAGAAGAAAAATTCTCCCAACATTGACATTTCAAACTCAGTCCTCATAGTATCTGCAAACTCTCTACTCATATTATCATTGTTAGATCCATAAAATATGTCATCAACATATACAACCACTATCAATTTATGATTGCCTTCTATCTTAATGTACAAATTACTATCATCTACCCCTTTTTTAAAACCTTGACTCAAAATATACTTATCTAACCTATCATAACAAACTCTAGGATCTTGATTAAGACCACAAAGATATTTCTTAAGTTTACACATAAAATCTTGATTATTTGACATGAAGTATCCTTTAGGTAACTCAATGTAGACTTCTTCTCAGTTTTCATTCAAGAATGCAGATTTCACATCCATTTGGTATACCTTAAAACCTTTAAAACTTGCATATGCCAAGAAGAGTCTAATTTATTCCATTCTTACCATAGGAGTAAAAGTTTCATCAAAATATATTCCTTCAACCTGAGCATATCCTTTACACACCAATCTATATTTGTTCGTTATGACTTCTCCTTTCTCATTCATCTTATTTTTGAAAACCCACTTGGTACCTATCACATTTGTGTATTTTAGCCTAAGAACTAAATCCCATGTTTTATTCTTTACTATTTGATCAAGTTCTTCGTCCATTTCACCCTTCTAACTTTCATCTTTGTTAGCTTCCATGAATGCTTTGGGTTTAATCATGGATAATAGAGCTGAGTCTTGTTGATCCTGATTGATCAACATTCACCTTCTAGTCTAGAAACATGCACCAACATTTCCAATAACTTATGAGATTGGATGATATTTATGAATTATTCTAGATAGAGCTTTAGAGTCTTATCTTTCTTCCTCCCCTTCATCTTCATCATTTTTTTGAATAGAAAACTCATCATTTTTTTCAATAGAATTTTGAATTGAGTCACTCATCTCCAATTTTGGCTTCTTGACTCTACTTGTCTCATCTATCCTTACTTTTGAACTTTCAACAATCTTGTGAAGTGTCTTGTTGAATCACTTATAGGTAGTACTGATAAAAGAGTAACCTAAGAATATGACCTTATTAGACCTTGAATCAAAATTTCCAAGATTCTCTTCATCTCTTTTGATGAAGCACTTGTTCCCAAATACTCTAAAATGTTTGACATTAGTTACTCTATTCTTCCATAACTCATAAGGAGTCTTATCAACATTTACTCTAATTTGACACTTGTTTAAGACATAAACTGAAGTGTTGGTCATTCCCAATAACCATCTAATAATTTATCATTTTAACCATGGTTCTACTCATCTATTGAATATTCTTATTCTTCCTTTCAATTAACATCATTCTATTGTGGTGTTCTAGCAGTAGAATATTATTTTCTTATCCCTTGTTTCTCATAAAAAACATCAAATTCATGAGACCAAAACTCACATCCTCTATCTGATCTTACACACTTGATCTTTGACCGTTTATCATTTTCCATAAGTGCTTTAAATTCCATAAATATTACAAAATCTTCTAATTTTTATTTAAGAAAAAATATCAAAGTCATTCTCATAAAATCATCAATGAGAAGCACAAAGTATCTATTACCTTGAATACTTTGAGTTCTCATAGGTCCACATAGATTAGTGTAGATCAACTCTAATGGCTTTGTAGTGGAGAAATCCTTGGATATGTATCTTCTTTTGGTTTGGTTCCCATGAAGACATGCCTGATAAAGAGAATGAGGAATATTATAGATCTTGGGCATATGCCTTACCAACCCCTTTGAACTAATCTTTACCATATTATCAAAATTTATATGTCCAAGCCTTCTATTCCAAAGCTAAATTTATTATAATTGACTCATGAATCACTCTTTATTGGATTCATGGAATACATACATGTTATTTATTTGATAAACATTTACAACTAATCTACCAGATTTTTCCTTTCTTACTTCGCATACATCATCATGAAAATTTACAACATATCCTTGGTTACACATTTGGATCAAACTTAAAATATTATGTTTCAAACCTTCTACATATAATACATTATCAATCCTATTATGACCATTGTCTAAACTCATAGTACCTTTGCCAACTATGTTAGCAGATTTATTGTCACCAAATCTCACTAAACCTTGGTTGGTCTTTTTAAGATAGATAAACTTGCTCTTGTCTCATATAATATAATTTGAGCATCCACTATCTATGAACCATATTTTCTTCCCATATTATTTAGTATGTAAGGCTAATTTAACAAACATTGACTCTTTCTTCAGTGGATCGCTTGAATTCTTATTCTTTTTTCTTCATTCTTAGAATTAGTCTCCTTGAACCATTTGATGGTGTCAATGACTTGTATATCCTTTTTCCAAAAATATATTTTATATTTCTTATATATATGACCTTATTAGTTGCAATTTTATCATATTATATCCCTTTTTATCTCCAAAGAGAAAGCACATACCTATATCTATGACTAAATTGATTGTAAGAGAAGTAATACACATTAAAGACATTGTTCATATATGACCTTTCTTTCTCTTGACCATTACTGATCCATTAATTTTCTTTCTTGACCATTTTGGTGGAGATTAAATCCCTTTTGTTATTGGATAAAATCACATATAAGTAAGTCATGACTTTATTTTCCAATTGTTCCATCCTTTGGTTGAGACTTTTTATCCATCATAACCTATAGATTATCGATTGTTGCTTCTAGATATTTCACTTGCATCTTCACATCATCCATGCTTGCATTTACATTTGATAAATCATATACTAATTTGTCTTAAACACAATCCACAACCTCTTTGTTAACCATTTTACCTTTTATCACCTTCAATTGGTTAAACTTACAATAAGGACCTTCTCTAATACTAATTGTTAGAGGTACAAAACACTAAGAGGGGGAGTGAATCAGTAGTGGTAGATAATCCAATTTAATTTCCAAATCCTTAAAACACTTTAAGCATTAAATAAAACCATTCATGAATCATTCAATATGTTTATATCAATTAACAATAGATAATGCAAGATCACACACACAACATAAGATCTATGTGGTAAACCTTCTTGGGGAATAAAACCCACTCTCAAACCTAAAAATGCATGGACTAATTATCTTATAAGAAGTATGCCAAAATGATACTTTAGTGAGATACATGTTCTACAAGGAGAACCTACCCCTAGGATATTCAAGTTCTTCTAACTAGAATTTAGTGAAACACTTGATTTACAAGGAGCACCTACCCCTAGGATGGTCAAGTCCTTCTAACCTAAATTTAGTGAAACACCTATATCATAAGGATAAATTACCATGATGATATTAAATTTCTTCTAACCTAGATTTGTATCACCCTCCCAAAACCTATTATATGAACATCTCTTGATCACTGATTGTCTGCCAATCTGATGGAGACACCCTACAAACACAACCCCCTTCACTTCTTCACACACTCACAAACATCCAAAACCACCTTTTGGATCACTCTATAGTTTTAAAAAAAAACTTTTTTACAAACTCATCAACATGCCCAAATGGTCATACACATATTCCACACTCTAATCTATCTCTCAAATCCACCAACAAACTTACACAAACATCATCTATCTTTCACTCACATTCAAGGTATCCAAAACATCCTTTTGGATCACTCTAGACCTTTTCGCTTATCCTCAATATTAAAACCTAAAAGATTAATATTATAACATAATAAATAGGACCTATAGCTCATACACATAGTCATCAACCTATTTTTCTCTAAAACCCATCCAATGAGCACACACCCTTTCTTCTTTCCTTCACTCTACAACACTCACACACACCTCTTCTTCCAAGTCTATAAATCACCACCTTTGATTTCACATTTTATAGATCCATCAATAATATCATGTTCATAACCTTATTTATCAGCCACAACACATGAATTCACTCTTAATTCATCTATATGGGCCACCTTTAAGTATTACCCTCTTTCAAATAAACTGAAGTGTACTTTTAGGTCCTATAGAGACCATTCACCTCTTTGACACTTCTCCAAGAAAAATTAAAACACAAGAACACATTAAACATATATATACCCATGGAATTATCTATAATTCCACCTTAATTGACAACATCCATCATAGCACCCTTCTTCTATAGCATAATTATCCCAAACATCATTTTGTGCATATGATCATCAAGAAGGAAAACACCATCAATGTCTAAGCCTTTGATCATATATAATATAGATTATTGAAACCTTCATAATCCAAAAAAATGATCCTCATGAAGTATAAAACATGATACAAAACTTATTTCATCTTAAAACATCAAAATAACATCAAGAATAACTCAATTACCCTTCTCAGGTTACTTGCAAAGCATGAACACATACACAGTAAAATTTATATCTCCATATATTTGACTATAAAAACAACTAGACCTTATAAATAGGTTCTATAGATGCACCATGAAGTCCTCTACAACTTTCCATTTTACACCATGATCAAATTTTTCATATATCAAAAGTTATATCACAAAAACTATAGACTAGTCTTCCCTCACAAATTTAAATATTTGAATTCCAATGGTCACTATACAAACGTTAAACATTAAGCACTTTAACCTCATCTTGTAAATCTTGATAACTATGGACAAATACACACCATAGATATCCTTTGAGTACCTTGGTCTTTATCAAGTAATGTTAACCATTATATCTAGATCAGAGCTCCCACTATTGTGCTACTTGGTAGCTTTATGTGCCTTCTACACACATTGACTCTTTAACTTGACCTACATCATCAATCTTCTGACTATAGGATCAACTATGAACCATTGATCTTCTATCCAAGATTTTTGAATGTGACACTTATCACTAACATGTTCATTCTTTGACATATTAACTTTTACATGCACCATTGGATCAAGATCTATGATTTAACGTGTACCATTAGATCTAATGACTAGTGACCTCAAACTTCAACGTAGTTAAACTTGAAAGCCTCTAGCCCATCACAGTCTGCTATAATAACTTTGACACTTTATAGCTTGAGGTAAAAATCACTTCAAGACTCCAAATTTTTAGGGTATATTATTGGAACTATAGACAACATCTCCATGTAAACCTTTGACCATTATTGACTTTCTTCACACCTAAATTAAATGCATAATTTTACTATTCATACATATCTGCATGATGTGCAGTGATGGTTTGGCTAAGTATATAATTTTAGTGAACTTCTATCTAAGAGGCCAACTTTTTACCCACATATATTTATATATGCTCAACCTCATGACCTAAAATTTGAACCAAATGATCTCCTCACATAGGGGAATCCATCCATATATCAAGTTTATCCTATAACCTTCATGCATGTGAAATATGATTCCATAAAAATAATTACTCAAACTCTAATTAAACTTAGACATTAAATTTTAATTAATTTCATGTTGTACATTTGTGATGCGATTAAACATGCACCATTAGATCTCCCTTTTCAAATTTGGCTAAGTATGGGAAAACATTACAAATTGCTTAGGAAGCCAACATTGCATAGTTATATCTTTTGTTCCATTCAACCGCATGACCTAAAAATTAGACCATAGTAACTTGGAAATAATTTTATCACATCCATATGAAAAAATCCCTTAGACTCATCCATACATGGTAATGTTGATGTCATCAAACTACCTACTCAAATTTTTTTGTCACATAACCAACTATGCCAAGATGAATATAATGAAAAATTAGATGAATACCATGCACTACCACAAGCTCTCCAATCATCCTTAACCTCTGATAGGACACCTCACACATTCTCAATAATTCATACCCATCACTAATCATGCCAAAATTCAATATCAACCAAGCCTACTTCAAGCATACTAAGATAAGCACACTACACACTTTGTCATTGACACTTAGACTATCAAGACACTTCATACACTCACCTGGACACCTTCATGACATAACTAAAAAGTCTCCAAAATATAAGTTATGGGTGAATAATGGGTGTAGGATGGTATCTATTATCTAAATAAGATTTAGGTAGAATTAATGGTTGAGAGCATGTAAGTTTAAATTTAGATATTATCTCTATGGCATTGTAAAAGTAATTTTGAAGAAAGATCAAGTGTTTTTTATGATTTAAACCCTGTTATTAGAAAAAAAAATATGCAAGAATGTAGGTTTTGAATCCCTTATGGATTAGATAGTTTGAACCAGTTAACTAATGTAAAAAACCATAAAAACTATAATGTATTAGAACATGAAATAATTTATAGAGATTTCTATGAAAAACACGATCTCAAAATTATAACAATCAAGAATGAGGAATAAAAACAAAAAAAAACCCTAATTTACCTAGGGTTTTATGTTCAAAGATTAGGTTGACCAAATTTTTAACCTTAAATTGGATAAGGGGGAATATCCTATCCTTTACGTTATAATAGGGTTAAAATATATAGAAATGACAATGTAAAAGGGTAATGATTAGATTTACAATAGGCCAATTAAATGTTAAATTCAGATATAAACATACACTAAATTTATTATGTTGACTATAGGCTAAATTTAGAAAGTAAAACTAATTTATACATGAAAATGACAAAGAAGTGATATACCTCACTAGTTTTAATGCTAACACAGTGTTAGATTTGGATAGGTATAAAATATTATGGAAGAATATTCTAGAATAGTGATCAAATTCTATATCTGGTACTTCTGGCATTCTAGACAGTAACATCATCCTCAAATGGTTGTGTCAATACTACTATCTAAGTTTAAAGTAAGTGTCTTATATGGAATATCTATTATAAAAGGATACAACCACCTAGATTTTTATGGGTTTGTCTTCATCTTTACTCTAGTGCATTCAGATCTGGGTCATGGACTATCACTCCTTATGAATTCATAAAACCCTATTTCTTAATATTCATAGTGAATTTGGGGGGGGAATGGGTTAGTGATCACATGGTTTTAAGATGACCCCAAAGACATCATTATTATATGGAACTACATATATATCTAGTACTCTGAAGAGGGCTTCAAATTGATGTAGTTCTCTTATATGTGTTGGCTTGTGTGTGAATCATGAAATGTGTGATAATCAAGTAAAAAAGTGGCATAGATTGTGACTTGGAAAATCAATATCTTGGGTTATTCATTTATTACTTTAGACCTTTATATGTGTTTTACCTATGAATGGTATGGAAATAGGGAATATTTATTCAATTGAATGTTAGATTGAGTGCCTTTGATAATTTGCCTTAGTCTCTTTGGTCTTTTTGCTAGGTTAGGAATTAATGAGGTTTGGTCTTGTATTTATATCAATCCCTTTGGAGTAATATCTCATATTAAAGAACTTATGTTGAATATTATCATACATTTATTTACAAATTAGATGACTTTAGGGTACTAGACACTTGTGTTAGGTCAGTACACTAATGTTGATTATAGTATCTATCTTGGACATTAGTGTCCATAAAGAATGAAAGTAGTTACAAGTTTAGAACTTTTAGAGATGGAAGATAAATACATTTTAATCTAGGTAAGATAGAAGGCTTGGGTCATAGAAATAAGACTAGTCAAACTAATAGAAAGTCCAAGGGGCACAAGATAGAGTAGATGCAAAACTTGTGGAAGCAGGAGAGGTCTAGAATTAAAAAGAACAACAAAGGTCTACATTTGACAAGTGTACAAAACTAAGGTGTTATATGATCCATAAATATCATCTACAACTTTATATTTTGATGTGAAGCTTGATTGTATGAAATTCCTCAATGTAAAATGTACAATAATGTCATGGAAAGTAGTTACAATCAATATTTAAAATTTGAAAATATGAAATTTGAAAAGAGACCAAGGAAAGAATACACCTAGAATAGTATGCTATCTAATTACTCTAAAAATAGAAAATGGAGAAGTGTATGCCCCCTTGTTGATGCATTTAGAGAAATATTTAACTTGTGTTGAATTAAGAGTGATCAAGTCTCAATTAGAAGGCCAATAAAATACCTTAAGTTATTAATATTTTAAGATATAACTCTCATAGAGTAATTTTTTATAGTAATTGAAGGATACAACCACCAAATGTGGCTCACTTATTACACCATAGACATTGAGTGTCACTAGGCTTAAACATGGTTGGGGAAGAAGATGGAACAAACAAATGTGTATCACTAAAGTGAAAACATAGATGTTGAGTGTCACTAAAATTTAACATTTCCAACTTTAAAAATGAGATGAATCGCACCACCGTAGATGGATATAGATTTTATTTAAAGTATTTGAAATTTTGAAATTTTTGAACTTTGGACAAGTGAAATTTGAAAATGACCATACATAAACATGAACATGAATGAATATTATTCCCCCTATATTATACTAAATTGGCTATTAAATTTCATTTTAATATTTTAATTATTTGAAACTTGTAATTATAGGAATGAGTGCACATATATTTCACCTTCTCCCATAATTTAAAACAAAATGAACCATGGTGTAATTCCAAAACATGTATACCATCATAAATTTAATTTTTTTGCTCATGAAAACCTGAATTCTCAAGACAAGCCCATTGTGATGCCCCACTTTTGATATTATATGCATAGCATGTAAGTCACTAATCTCAAAATATGATTGCAAAATATGTGAAATATGTAATCATGTAGCATCATATGAGCATTTGAATTATATTGCATATTATTATTGAATGTCACATTGAATTGTATATGAAATATGTATTATATAGATATAGTGTTGAAGTGCATATTTATCATGTGCATGATATGTATCATGGCACTGGAGGAAAAGATATAAATAATGCATGATATGAATCATGGTACCATAGTAACTGTTGACTAAATTTGACTTTTAGGTCAAATTGGAATCCCTATAGGTAAAAACTTCAGTTTTAAGTGTTTTAGGGGGTCTAATATAGATGTCACAAGGTGTTTTATAGGTTGATTAATGTCATTTGATGTTATATTAGTCTTTGTCATTAATTTTACAAGTCAAAATGTCATTTTGGGTCAATTTTAGGGGTTAAATTTGACATTTTAATGATTTATATGGGTTTATTGAGAAGTGTGAAGGTTAAAAAAGGTGATGTAATTCCCCATGTGTCCCCTCATGTATTAAGTAACTGAAACCAACTAAAAAGTGGTAGGTTCCTTAGAAAAAGGTTAGTTTTCTTGGGGAAAAGAATAAGTTTTGTGCTTTTAAAGCTCCTTGGGAAGTGTGACATGTAGTAAAGGATCATGGTATGTCTATTAATCTTATCCAAGCTTAGTTCCACATTTTTTTCTCTAAAAGTTCAATTTTTGGTTCAAAACCATTCTACTCTTTTTTGGTCTTCTTGATAAGTAGAAGTAACCTTCAAGTTTATGCTTAGCACAAATAGATCAAGAGGTTTCAGCTCAAACACCTTGGGGAGGTTGTAGTAAACTCAGATAAATTCATTTATATATAAATATTTTGAATAATGATGGCATGTACTTCATGAACCATCCTCATGAAGTGGACTATACTTTTCTACTAGTTATTTCATGCACCCTATAACTTTTGCCTTGGTTTGAAATTCTATATGAACCAATTACTAAGTTTGATTATAGAGGATGTTTAATTCCTTCTCCAATGATCTCCATACTTGTTTTCATGTTTCATTGTGTTTAGATAAGAAAATTTGTCTCATGTTATAGGAAGAGACTACCACGTGTAGTCCCAATCAATTCTACACTTGCAAAAGGTTGAATTACCTAAATGAGATTTAATTTAAATAGTATATGGTGCTTTTCAATGTCTAAATTATATAATTATCACCTCTCCATAATTTATTTGCCTTATAACATCATTTTTTGATACAAATTTCAATTTATGATCATACTTAGTCAACTCCCATCTAGTCTTCAACCCTAGTCATGACTTGTAAAGACTTTAAGGATGTCAAAAAAGGTGTGTTTAAGGTTTTTAAGTCTTGGTGTATCCTTTCTTAAAATGAAGTGGTGATAAATATTCCATATGATGAAATAAAATTTGAGTTATAGTCATATACAACTTTTTTAGTTAAGCAGCCATGAGCATACTCACTTACAGGTACTTGAAAAAAGAAAAGCATGTGGGAAGAAGGTTTGAGATTTTTTGAGGTATTTTAAGTTGAAAACATTCATTTTATGGCTTGGTGAAATCCTAAATTTTATCATAATTATGTGAATCCACTCACTACCTACATGTTGCACTTTCTACCTATATGCAAAAAATGTTTACCTATAGGTCCTGGCATAGAGATGTAAAGGTGTCTACATACAAAAATGGGAGCATGAAAAACCCTTATTGAAGTCTTAATATTGATTAAAAACTATATTAATTCATGTGGAAAGTTATTTTGGAAAATGAAAAGTGTGGATCATCTTCTAAAGTTAATGGACTGTGCTCAGGATTGTTTTCCCAAAAAAGGGAAAACAAAGTTCCTTAGTGTTTTTTGGACATTTTGTAATAGGGATGTAAAGACTTTTCATTCATCCTAATAACCTTGCCTTGTAACCTCTCACATGGATAAGCATTATGCCAAGTTTATGAGGAATATGACAAGTGGGAGATGGTCATTTTGGGTCTCAAAGTTGCCATTAAAACTCTAATTTCCTTCAATATCATCTATAGGCATGAGTCAAATAAGGAACTTTTTCCATTCAAGTTGAAAAAAAGGACTATACCCATATGAGGATAGTTTTAAATGATTCAAATGAATATTCATGGAAACAAGATAATCAAAGGATATGGATATACTATTGTTTTACCTCCCATGTACATTTCAAATCCATACACTAAGAAATAAGCACCTACATGTAGGTTATGACTAAGATAGGCAGTGAGTTAGAGGCATGGTAGAAGGGTATAATCCTGATAAGAGATGAATTATATAAGTGTCAATAACCATTATATAAATAAATAAGGTATTGTATTTTTTTTTTAGACCTAAAAATATACAAGAACACCTACAGGGTTACATTTGAAGGAGGAAAGTAGCAAAATATAGTCAAGGAAGTGACATTTTACTCTAAACTAGGCAATGAGAAGGTTTAGAGTTCAAAGTGATGAGGACGGATAGGAAAGGTAAAAAAATAACTCAATTTAACTCTAAATAAATATTTTAAAATTATCTCAAGCCTAATTTATGAAGTGTAACCTATAGGTAGAGAAAATATGCAGCTAGGTCCAATTTATCACTCAGACCTAATTGGGCAAGGTCTCAATTCAAGGTGTAAACATGGGTGAAAAGGGTTTATAAGAATAATGAGAACCTATATTATTATATTTACCATAATTTTATACACTAATTACATGGAAACAAATGAATAATAGGTTCAGATAATGTGTCATATAGCCCATTCCTCAAATCATGTACATGATATGTAATGGGAAGAGTCTGTTTTGGGTTTTAGAGTGATTTTGGGGGTTAAATGACATAATAAGAGGATGATTTTTTATTTATTTTATCCTTATCACTTATAAAATCCATTAAAATTTTCATTTTTTTGAAATAGTAAGGTAAGTACCTCCTATTTTATCTTAGGTAGGGGGTACTTCCCCTTATGTACAAAGCATGTAACCTTGAGTGATAGGAGAATAAGATGAACCAAAGGTTGATTTAATATTTTATATAGTTTTTAAAATATTTATGACACCTATTACCATCATTTAAACCAATCAATAAATTATTAAATCAAACAGTGTGCCCTGGACCCTCAAAAGTACAAACAGGCTCATGAGGCATGGTCATGCCTAAAAGCCAATTAAGGGGTCACTTTAATTTATAGACCTAGGTGAGATTTATAATGGGTTGGAACATGTGTATGATATGATATGTATACATATATTTTTATTTTTTTTAATTTAGGTAAGACAACAAAAGGGTCATTTTAGGCTTAAGCTTGCAGACATGCATAATAGGCATGACTAGACCTAGTGTCCAAATGGGGTCTATCACACTTATAGCGTGAGATAAGATTTAAAACCTTTTAGAACATGTTAATTGGGTTATTAAATAAATTTTAAATATTTTAGAGTGAAAATAAAACCAAATAAATCCATTTTTAGACCTCAAGACAACTTAGGGATGTACGAAACAAGAAAACAAGCTCGATAGGCCAAGTTTAGATGCTCACATATTTTTAGAGGGTTTTCATGGAGGACATAGGAGTTAGGTGAGGTTATTATGGGTATTTAAGGACATATTTTTGTAATTTTTATATGACTCTAATGTTAGGTTTTTATGAACAAACCTTAAGAGGTTTAAAACCCGTGCAAGTGACCAATTTGTGAAAATGGAGCTAAAGATGCATTTTAATGGAATAGTTTAACCATGAAACTTATTAAAAATTTTAGAGTACTCCTTAAATATACCTACCATTATTTTTATCTATATGGCCTTGTATGGATGGGGTGAGAAATAGGGTATTTTGACCATTTTTTTTTGTTGTGCAGGTTATAGGAGGAGTCTAAAGATGAAACTAAATTTGGGAAAAATATTAAGACTATTTATAACTCCATATTTTAATATAATGCCTCATAATTACTCCTAAGTTCTTGAATAAGAGTTCTCATCTCATCCAGTCAAAACTGGCATATTGGACAAGCTAGTGAGAAGTGTGAAAACTCTAAGGAAAAGTGATTTTAAGGTGTCCTTGATGCTTATAGGTATATGGAGAGTATTTAAAGGTGTCATCCAGTCACTCCCATGGATTTAAATTAGAATTTCATTCCAATTTTGAGGCCAAGTGTGAAAGGTGCATAAAAGAGGATTTTTTTGGATAGTAAATGATGATAGCTTAGTTTGAAATGATCCCAAATGACCAAGTCTATAGATAATGCATGGATAATGAAACCTAAGACCCTAAACCTTAATTTAAATTATTTTAGCTATTCTTAATTAGTTAAAGGGATTCAAACAGGGCTAATCATATAGCCAATTTTTTTAATCCAAAATAAGGAGTTTTATGCCACTTTTCATGAAGTTTATGCCTTGAATTGACACTTGGGATTATTGACCTTGCATGGTTCATCCCATATCATCTTCTCATGCACAAGTTAATAATTTTATTAACTTTAAAAGTTTCCTTATGACCCTTGGACTTCTCTCTTATTCTCTCTCTCTCAAGTTCTATAAGAACTAGCCATTTTGGCCATTGTAAAGGATGATCCACCTGAGTATGGTGAAGCCATACACATTTTTATACCTTTTGATCAATAATAATAATAATTTTTACCTCTTACATGAATATTATTAGTGTTTTCATTTGGAATGTTTGATTTTTCATAAGTGATAACTCTTGTTTCCTTAGCATGATTGTTTCATTCTTTCACCCTATTTGTAGTTGGAAAGCTTCTTCTTACAAGGCATGTGAAGTGTTATAAGATATTTCAAGGATTAAGTGAGTTATTTTATTCATTATTTACCTCATATTCCTCTTGTATAGTCCTCCTAGCTTTTCACATTCATCCATAGCCTCATAATGTAACATTGATGTGAGAAGATGTAGATTAAATGAGTGTATGTTCGGTTTATCCCTTGATTTCATGTGTAGCATGTTATTGGTAGGAAGTCATCATAGAATTTGGTGTATCACCCCCCTTATAATAGTTTTATTTCATTTATCTCTCTCCCTTTTCACCCCCCAAGTTTAGTTGTAGTTGTGATCTAAAGTGGTGCATCAAGGGAGCTATCCCTATCTAGAGATTCACCTCATTCTTTAGGCTACCCACAAGCCTAGAGGTATTTTCATTGTGCCACTTGGATGAGAAGATATTTTTCATCTCCTCAAAGGGTGAAAATCCAAGTGATAATATTTTTTGGCATGCCCAATGGGATTCTTGGTTCAAGAAGTTGAGAGATTTTTGGTGTTGTCTCTCAACAATCAGCATTTGGAGGCATCTATCCAAGCATCAATGGAAACTCTAAAGATATATAAGCTAGTCAAGTAGCCCAAGTTATATTTTGAATATTTTTGGTAACATTTTCCTTTGTTTTTTCTTTTAATGAAGTTTCATGTCTAATTTTGGTAGTGAACACTATTTTACACAGGTTGGTGAGACTTTTCAAGCTTGTGTCATTCCCTATCAATATGAACAAGTTCTTAATCATCCTTGTCATGAAGTGTACCATCCATGTCATGAAATTTACCAGCCCTAAAATCAAAATTATCCATTTCTTTCTCCTATTCAACCTAACCACTTCTCAAGTCAATCCATTTCCACCTTCAATAAGTCTCTTTTGGGATATAAGAGGTACATGTTGAAACTTGATACATTAAGAGGATGTGGTCAAAAGATTCCTAGGCATATTATTCATAATGTGAGAGATGAATTAGAGTTGGTAAAAATAGAGTGGATACCTATTAAGAGAGACAATTGGAAAAGGCTCATAAGTGAGATTCTTGATGTGAGTGGCCTAGTTTTTTCCTTAGAGGATAGGCTAGGAGTTCATGAATGGAAACCTCACCAAACCTATCAGCCTTCATATCCACTTCCCCAATTTTATTATCATCCATATTTTATCCCTACTCATGAGCCCAATCAAGCATATCAATTCATCCTTTTCCCCATCAGTTGGAAGAGAAAGTTGAGAAGAAAAACCTTATATTTGAAGCTAATCTTGATAGGTAGAATGAGATAGAAAATATGCATGTGAATCAGTCCATATTAGTAGAAAAGGAAGTGGAGTTTAATCCATCATTTACCTCTCACATTACATATTCACCACCTCAAAAAGATACTCATAATACCAATACCCTAAGCTGGAACAAGATAGTGGAGTCATGGGGAAAGAAAGAGGAGAAAAATATTGACCAAGAGTGTGAAGTTGAGAAGACTCTTGATCCTATACAAAATCCTCATACCCTCCCTCAAGAAAATATTTTTAATCCTAACATCATAAGATAGAATAATATATTGGAATCATGGGGAAAGAAAGAGGATAGAATTTTGGTTGATAAGGAGTGTCAAGTTATGAATGAAGTTGATCCTTTACAAGTTCCTCCTAATATTCCCCAAGAAACTTCTTATGTTCCATGTCAAGCCTCATGCATTCATTGTCCTCATTAAGACTCCTATTAACTTCAATAAATAATTTTCTAAGAGAACCTAGCC
Organism: Torreya grandis; assembly: GCA_037957365.1. Lineage (NCBI taxonomy): Eukaryota > Viridiplantae > Streptophyta > Pinopsida > Cupressales > Taxaceae > Torreya > Torreya grandis. The sequence goes on along the minus strand of JARHVA010010748.1, from coordinate 59,994 downwards.
AATAAGATTGAAGAGTTAGAGACAAAGATGAGATTGCTAAGTCAAGGTGTGATTGAAGGTTTAGACCCAAAAAAAGATCATATGCCTAAACACACCCAATCCACCCTTCCTCAAGAGATTCATCAAGTTAAATTAGATGTGAATTGAGTGTTTTTCAAGTGTAAATAAGAAAATAAATTTTTTTAGCCCAAGTTTTGTCTTCCCTTCCTCAACATCTTCCAAAAGAATCTCTTACATTCCATTCCCAATCTGATTTTGAGTTCTATGTGCCACCTCCACCAATTAGTTCATCTTGTCCTCACCCCATCACCCTTTGAATTTATTTTCTATGGTATGGGAACCTAAGGAGGATAATTTATCTGAAAAAAACTTATAACTCTTACTTGAAGAAAGCCTAACCCCTTATCAACCTCATTGGATTAAGTCACATTACTTAAAAATGACTAGTCTTGGAATCACAAAGAAAGAGATGGAGGATCTTATATCCATGAGAATAAAATTAATGTTATGTAAGTTTATATATGACTTTAGATCCATCAATAGGTCCTAAATTATGAATAATAAGTAGTCTCTTGTGTTGAATTTTTTTATTGGGTTGATGAGGAAGAATGTTCTCCTTTTGCCAAAGAGGAATAAATAGTCATTGGTTCTTCCATCACTATGAAATATACCATGGATAGGCAAGGACAAGTTATTAATCATTATTGGGATGATATGTTTGAAATAATTGGATCAGGATATACTCTTCTTCAAGGAGGCTATGATCTATTCAAAGATGGAGAAGGTCACTTTGGCATTCAAGTAAGTATGCAAAGAAAAGGTAATATTTCAAATATATCCTTTCAAGAACCATATGAATTTGATGATGATATGTTTAAAATAATAAATATGGGATATCATCCTATAAATAAATTGGGAGAAACACATCAGCTCTTGAAGGATGGAACAAGCTTCTATTAGCCTCAATCTTCCAAAGAACATAAAACAACTCCTCTCGAAGCCATGCCTACTAAAGAGACTCAAGTTGATCATGATATTAAGAGTAGGTAAAATTATGAAGTATGTGAACATGTTCAAGAGGAATATATCTATATTGGATACCTATTTAAATATGATCTACTTGAGAACAAGTCAAGTGAAGTGTCACGAAATAGGTCTGATCTACAAAGCATCCATTTCAAGGAGAAGCATGTTTAGTACTATGATCCATTTTACCATGAAGATGATTCAAAATAATTTCCTTTTGATCCTAGAAAGGAGGTATTATTAGTTACTATTTATTCATAATATCTATTTTTAGATTCCCCTAACTGTCTTAAATACACACATGTGTGTGTGTCTTATTAGTTTTTTATCTTATTTTGTGCATGTCCTTATTTTTGTGGTTGAGGTACTCAAGTGGTATTGTCTTGATCAAATATTTTGGTCAAAGGTTTCCTTAATTTATAATTCATATTACTCCCTAAGCCCAATGGACTGATAAGGCTACTGGTCTAGTTAGTATAGTAGGTATACTACCCCTATGAGTCACCAATTTGTTGACCAAATTTGACTTTTAGGTCAAATTGGGACCCCAATAGGTAAAAAATTGATTTTTGAGTGTTTTATGGGGTATAATATAGATGTAACAAGGTGATTTATATGTTTATTAATGTTATTTTATGTTATATTATCCTTTATCATTAATTTTATTAGCCAACATATCCTTTGGGGTTATTTTTAGGGGTCAAATTTGAGTTTTTAAAGAGTTATAAGAGTTTTTTAGGAAGTGTGAAGGTTAAAAAAGGTTATTTAATTCCCCATGTGTCCCCTCATGTATTAAATAACTAAAACCAATTTAAAAGTGGTAGGTTCCTCAAAAAAGGGTAGTTTTCTAGGGTAAAAGAAGAAGTTTGGCACTTGTATGGCTCTTTGGAAAGTGTGCCACATAGGAAAGGATCATGGTATGTATATTAATATTCCCCAATATTAATTCCATGTTTTTTTTGATCTAGAAGTGCCATTTTTGGCCCAAAACCATTCTAATCCTTTTTTGGTCTTCTTGACAAGCAGAAGTGACCTTTGGGTTTGTGCTTAGTATGGAAAATTAAAGACATTTCAGCTCAAAAACCTTGGGGAAGTTTTATTATACTTATATACCTTCATTTATATATAAATATTTCGAATAATAGTGGATTTTACTTCATGAACCATCCTCATGAAGTGTACTATACTTTTCTGCTAGTTATTTCATGCACCCTATAGGTTTTGCCTTAGTTTGAGAAATCCCATATGAACCACTTATTGAGTTTGATTTTATAGTATTTTTAATTACTTATCTAATTATCCCCATCATTTTTTTAATTTTTTATGGTGTTTTGATAACCAAATTTGTCTCATGTTATAGGAAGAGACTTTTATATATAGTCCCAATCAATTATCCACTTGCATAAGGTAGAATTCCCTATAGAAGATTTAATTTTAATAATATATGGTGTTTTTCCATGTATAAATTATATATTTATCTCCTTTCATTCATTTATTAGTCTTAAGCATCATGCTTGCATCTAACTTTTAGTTCATGATCATACGTAGTCAACTCCCATCTACTCTTCAGCCTTGGTCATGACTTATAAAGACTTTAAGGATGTAAAAAAATGTGTGTTTAAGGTTTTGAAGTATTTTTGTATCATTTATTATCATGAAGTGGTGATCAATATTCCATATGATATAATAAAAGTGTATTTACAGTCATATACAACTTTTTTAGTAAGCAGCCATGAACATGCTCACTTATAGGTACTTGAAAGAAGAAAAACATGTGGGAAGAAGGCTTGAGGATATTTTTAGGTTTCTAAAGTTGAAAAAAATCATTTTATGGCTTGGTGAAGTCCTAAATTTGATCATAATTATGTGAATCCACTAAATGCCTATAGGTTTCACTTTCTGCTTATATGCAAAAAATGTTTTCCTATAGATCCTAGCATAGAGATGTAAAGGTGTCTACATAGAGAAATAGAATCATTGAAAACCATTATTGAATTCCTAGTATTGATTTTAAACCCTAGAATATTCATGTGGAAAGTTATTTTTTAAAATGAAAAGTGTGTATCATCTTCAAAAGTCAATGGACTATGTTCAAGACTGTTTCCCCAAAAAATGGAAAATAGAGTTCCTTAGTGTTTTGTGGACATTTTTCAATAAGGATATAAAGACTTTTAATTCATCCCAATGACATTTCCTTGTGACCTATATCATTTATAATTACTATGCCAAGTTTTGGAGTAATATTACAAATGGAAGATAGTCATTTAGGGTTTCAAAGTTTCCATTAAAACACTAATTTCCTTCAGTATCATCTATAGGTCTGAGTCAAATAAGGACCTTTTTCCATTCAAGTTGCGAAGAAGGAATATACCCATATGAGGATGGTTTAAAATGATTAAAATGAACATTCATGGAAACAATATAATCAAAGGAGAGTGATATACTATTGTTTTTCCTCCCATGTACATTTCTAGTCCGTACATTGGGAAATAAGCACCTGTAGGTAAGTTATGATTGAGATAGGCAGTGAGTTAGGGGTATGGTATTCTTGATGCTATAAGGGTATAATACTAATAAGAGATTACTTATATGAGTTTAAAATAACCTAATAAATATAAATAAGGTATTTTATATTGTTTTCAGACCTAAAACTATACAAGAACACCTATAGGGTTACATTTGAAGGAGGAAAATAACATGATAGAGTCAAGGAACTAACATTTCAGTCTAAACTAGGCAATGAGTAGGTTTAGAAGTAAAAATTATGAGGAAGGATATAAAAGGTAAAAAAAATAAATCCAAGTAACTCTAAAAAAATATTTTAACATTATCTCAAGCTTAAATTATGAAGTATAACCTATAGGTAGAGAAAATATGCAGGCATGTCCATTTTATCACTCAGGCCTAATTGGGCAAGGTCTCAATTCAAGGTGTAAAAATGGATGAAAAGGTTTTATAAACATAATTATAACATATATAATGATATTGGCCATAATTTATTACCCTAAGGATGTGGAAACAAAGGAACAATAGGTTCTAATGATGTGTCATACAGCCAATTCCTCAAATCATATACATAGTCTGCCATGGGAAAAGTCTATTTTTATTTATGGAGTAATTTTATGGGTAAAATGACCTAATAATATGCTTATATTTTATTTATGTGATCCTTATCACTTATAAAATCCACTAAAATTGTCATTTTGTATAAGCGAATAGGGGAAGTACCCCCTATTTTGTCTCAAACAGGGGGTGCTTCCCCTTATATATAAAACCTACAACCTTGAGTGATAGGAGAATAAGATGAACCAAATGTTGATATAATATTTAAAATAGGTTTTAAAATATTTATGACACCTATGAGCATCATGTAAACCAATCAATAAATTATTAAACCAAATAGGATGCCCTGGACCCTAAAAAGTGCAGACAAGCTTATGAGGTATGGCCAAGCCTAAAATCCAATTAAGGGATCACTTTCAATTATATACCTAGGTGAGATTTATAATGGATTATAAAAATTTTATGGTATTTATACAGATATTTTTGAGCTTTTTAAATGTAGGGAAGACAACAAAAGGGCCATTTTAGGCTTAAGATTGTAGATGGGTATACTAGGCATGACTAGACTTAGTGTCCAAACATGGGTCTATCATAGTTATATCATGAGATAAGATTTATAACCTATTTAAACATGTTAATGGGGTTATTAAATAATTTTTAAATATTTTATAGTGAAAATAAAACCAAATAAATGCATTTGTAGACCTCAAGACAACTTAGGCATGTAAGAAAAAGGAAAACAAGCTCGATAGGCCAAGTTTGCATGCTCACATATTTTTGGAGGGTTTTCATGGAGGATATAGGATTTATGGGAGGTTATTAGGGGTATTTAAATACATATTTTTTTAATTTTTTTGCATCTCCAATGTCAATTTTTTATGAATGAACTTTAAGAGGTCAAATAG
>JARHVA010010748.1:0-50000 GCA_037957365.1 Torreya grandis | reverse complement strand
ATCTAAAACCCAGGAGATAGATTGTGAACAATATCAAGACCTGAATGAATTTCTCAAGTCATTTAAAGTTTATAAACTACATTCAATACCCACTTAAGAAATGTATACAAGTGTAGAGTTAAGAAAAATTTTCAATGATAATTTTTTCCTTAACTTCTCTGAAAAAGGTTTTTCTCTTACATAATGTCATCTATGGGTAAAAATTGATGAGGTCTGAATAAGACCTATATCTCCATTATTGTATATTAAGCCTATATGTCACACTTAAACATGAGAGGATTTTTATTATTAAGATAGATGATGGTTTATTGTGATCTTAACTCAGTCAAGCTTCTACTAAAGATATTTAGTAACTACAGTGCCTTTTAAGCCAAATGAACCTATGACAACATAATGTGTAAGCGATAACTAGTGCATTGTTAGTAAGAGATGAGAGCATCATGTCAAGGAAAAAATGATAATTTTAGGTTATAAATTATCTAATTAAATTAGGGAGAACTCAAAATCATGAGGTATAATTTTCAAACCTGTATAGTCACCTAGAGGAAATTCTTGATTCTGTAAATGAGTACCTACAATTTGATACAGTCAGATATTAGCTCATTCTAGTGAAAGGTGAATTCTTGGTTAATGGAAAAAAGTATGAAGTGAATCAACATGAATAATCCAATTTAAAAATAATTGTGTCACATTCCATGTGAATTTTAAACACATCACTACGTAAAATAATCTCACAACCTTCCTAAATGCACAACTATGATTTACCATAATGCACAGACCTAAAATATAGTCTTGATGTTTTGAGATGTTGAGGCCTAAAAAAGCATAGTAAAGAATTAAAATTATATAAAAGGGTATTATTTATCCATTAAATCCCTCCATGTTATCACTTTTTTTATAAAAATAGGGGAGGTACTCTTTATTATGTCTCAGACCAAAGGCACTCACAAAAAAGTAACCTACAGACCTAATGCATGGATGGTGAAAAGAGTGAATAAAAAAGTTTATAATGAATATAGGATGTTTTCAAAAGTTTATTTTGATGTTAAAAATTTTACATAAACACCTACATCTATTGGGATAACTCATAAGTTGCCACACATATAGAAGCATGATCTTGCAAACTAGGCTAAAAACTAAACATAAACCCTCATGACTTCTAATGAGACTCATACAACCACATGATATTATTAATAAGTTTAAGATCCATAAATGGAAATTTTAGGGTTGATAAGACCCATTGTTTTGCATATAAATATCTCAAATTGGTCATTTTGGCCTAATTTGGTCTCACACCTACCTAGAATGCCTAGAAGGAGCTCGAGAGCCATCTTCTTTTGCTCGTATATGTACAAATGAGATGCATGACTCCTAAATTAATTTGGAATAGTTGATTAGGGTATTAAAATCAATCTTGATGGAACTGGTTTGAGAGTTTCACACCTAATTTTTATGAATCATTGTTAATAACTCATGTGACCTAAAACCCTCCTAAAACTCTTATATGAACCCAATGGAGAAAAAATGAATGGATATGAATATATAACTATCCAATTGGAATTTAAAGTTTTTTTTACATGTTTATAACTCTCTTAGGCTCCTTGACATCCAATTATTTCATACTGTCACTTGTACCGATAGACCTAATTCTAGGTTTTTTATAAGTTTTGAGGTGTTTCACAAGTACATAAGGGAATAAGTGAAGGAAATCCATTAAGGTAGGTGTGTATGGATGTTTTATAACACTCATATACCATTATCACCTCAATTAAGCATGAAATACCCTCTCCTAGTCTATTCATTGTAGATAGTTTGAATAGGATAGGGAGAAAGCAAAATGATTGCCTAGTGTGAAGATGAGAAGTGTTGTTTGAGTTTAATTAAGGTCTATTTGATAGACCAAAAGACAAATAGGTATGAATAAAGTGTCCAAAACCTTTTAAAATAATATCCTTGGATGTTTTTAGATCACTTAAGTAATAAGTGCGTGGATCAAGCCTAGAGGGCTAGTGAATAGTTCTAAGAAAGTGAATGACAAGTGACAAAAGGGATGTTATCAATTGAATGAGTGTGATGAATTTTACTAATAAATTTTTCACCTCATTAGGTTAGATGATATGTGTAAATTATTTCCACAATAGTTAATTATTTTCAATTGGAATCTCTATTGAGAGGGGTAATTTCAAGAAGAACCATGGAGTGCCTCTATGCCAACCTGAAGGATATGTCATGTTTGTGATGGACACCTATCTAAGAGGACTTCATGTCTTATTTTCCACTTCATTATATTTCATTATAACTAGTTTCCAAGTTTTGACACTTAGCCTTGTGATTGTCTAGCTTCATTTCTTCTCTCTCCTCTCCTATGCTCTATATATGCAATCCATTGTGGCATTTATATGAAGGACACACCTAATATAGTGAAGCCCTAGTAGTTTGACATCTTGTTTTACCTTTGAATAAAGTTTTGAGGTTGATTTTATCTCTACAACTCTTACCTAAGTATTTAAAATAGTTTATTTGGATGACAAGTGATGAATATTTTTTCTTCTTGCTGCTATTAGGCTCTTATATGCATTGTGTGAGTAGCATCTCTTCTAAAAGGTCTCATAAAGTGTATTATTTGTTAAGGTGTATTTGAAGTGTGAGAGATATTATTAGTGTCTAGGATCAAACCTAATTTTCACCCATCTATGTATATGTATAGTAATTTACCTCCATGTAGAAATACTTATGCTAGAAGAACATTGAGTTGAGGTTAGTTTTAGTAGCCTTCTTTCTTAGTTTAAATTTAAGTATGTTTGTGGAAATATATTTGGTGTATAACCTCCATTAGTATAGGTTAATTTTATTTTCATTCTTCCTTTTTCACCCCCAATGATGGTTGGTATAGTGTAATGTATGAGCCTAAAATATAAATTAAGGGAGCTAGTCCTTTAACCTAGAGGTTCACCTTTGCTATAGGCAACCCACAGGCCTAGAGGTAATCCCATGTTAGCCAAATTTGGAGAGGTATAAACAACCTCCTCTAAGGGTGAAAAAATTGGTCATAATAGTTTTTCCATGCTCAATGGGACCAAGTTCCAAAATAGTGGAAGGATTTTTGGTGTGTTCTTCCTACTATCAAATTTTGGAAGCATTCAAGCAAACACCAAGGGTGAATTTGAATGCAATCATTTGGTTTTAAGTAGCCTAGATACTTATTATAAAATAATTTATTAAAATTCTTGTGTTTCATTTGACTAATTAATTTTATATGGATGAATATGTTGAAAATTCCTACTACACACCCCATATCATCCTTGTCATGACCCATACTATGTTCCTCAATAGCCCTATCAAGATTGTTATCAGTACTATGATCCATGACAACCCTATGTTCAACCCATTACTTTTCCATATGATCATGATGTTATTGATTAGCCTTAAGGATAAGCCTATGAATAAGGCTATCAATAAAATAATATTAAGACTCTTGAAGAATAAATCCAAGCTTTTAAGAGACAAATTCTTAGAGGTAGTCTTCCCCAATATTCCTATCCATCTTATCAAGCTCATAGACAACCTTTTCAAGGTCAATACTAAAACCCCTACTCCTATCCTCCTCGTACCTCAACTCCACCTAAATATAAATCTTTGTTAGAAATCATGCCAAATTTGCTAAAATCAGAAAGGGTGATGAAGAAATGGGATAAGGAACTTGAGGTGATCCCTATCCATCTCATAGAAAAGATGAGAAAGTTAATTCAATTTCTTATGAATAAGTGGAAGTTAGTTGAGGAGGAACCCAACTATGTTATCAATGAATATTTCCATGAAATGAGATGTTATATCCAATGGTGGGTTAATGGGCTTAAATGGTGGGAAAACCAAGAAGTCGAGGATTAACATGCATCTCTTGAAGGGCCTTAAGAAGGATATGAAGAAGGTGAAAAATTGGTTGAAGAACAAATATTTCCATCCCATCCTCAAGAGTATTATTATGTTCCACATAAATTTTTTGATAATTTATATCCTTATGAAATCATTCACAATCCTCAAGAGGAGCCTCTAAAAGAGCCTAATAACCTCAAAGTTCCAACCTAGAACCAAATAGTGAAGTATTGGGAAAATAAGGATGAAAAGAGTGAAGACCAAGAGGTTGATGTCAAGGAATAAATCCTTGTGTTTGTTAAAATCTTAGTTCCTTCTCCTCAAGAACCTACATATTGTTCATATTGAATGTATATCCAAGAAGAATTTTAATGTGAAAAAGAGGCCTTATTTTGATAATGTGGAAGACAAAGTTACAGTTATTGAAGAGCCTAAAGAAAGATGTGAGAAAGGTGAGGTACTTGTTAAAGAAAATTAAGTGTTTATATCTTAGTAGAACCTTCTCTCTCTCAAATAATTATTTCAAGTGTCTCCTTCCATCCCAATTCCCATTCATGAGACCTCCATCACACATCATTATATTTTTCCAAACCATGAACTTATTCACCACCCTCCAACTTCATCCCCTCTTAAAGGATAAGCCATCCTATGAGATGAAATTAAAGAATAAAAATATCAATTTATAGCTGATCAAGAAGATTACACAAGTGTATATGAGGAAGATTTCACTATAGGGACCCACCTTGGTGAAGACAAGCACATGTCAACTTTATTGAGTAAAGAAAGAGAAGAGTTAAATCATGTTGTAGATATTCATGAAGAACTTAATCAAGACATGATAGAGGAGGTGATTTAGAATAACATCACATTATTTGAGTCTATTGAGTGTCATGAGTAGGTTTAAAGAGATGTGGGATACATGTAGTATAACTATTTACACATGTTCAATGAATATGAAGGTCTTAAGAATCTATTTCTTCTAGGAGAACAAAATGAGATTATTGAGAAGGAATATAAGCTTCCTATTGAAAAAACATGTCTAAAATAAAATCACTAAGAGTTTCAAAAACATGATGGAGCAATCTATGATAACTATGACATTCATGAATATTGTCAAGAGGATGAGTTTAAAGAGTTTGTGGATCTTAAGGAGAAATAAGGTAGAGATGATTGGCAGTAGTATATTAAAGTTATCTAAGAACTTGAATACCTTTGCAAGGTTGAAGATCAAGTGCACAAGAAGATATAGCAAAACATCCTCATGGAGGATAATGATGAAGATTGGATTGAGTATACAAATATCCTTGAAGAGTTTGAAGAGCTTGCAGTTGGTAAGAAATATGAGCTCATTCAAAGTACCATGGAAATCAAGGAAACATGCTTTATTAAGGCATCATTGAGTCAATTTGAAGCTTAGGTGTCTCATGATAAGATTTATATTGTTGAAGTTAAATAATATTTCACCTTCATAGGTAATTTATTTGTATCTACTATGATTACATTGAAGATCATGCCAAGGAGATTAGACAACATCAAGAAATTGAAGACATCAAGGCCAATGCTCAAAGGATAAATTTCTTCATGCACTCCTTCATTTCATGGATAAAAATATGATGTAAATTTCCCCTTTGATCGAAAAGGAGATATTTTGCCTCAGGTTAGTCTATACATAATTTAGTTTGTTTATGTTATTTGTGTGTTTTCCCTAAGTGATTGAGAGCACAAGTGGTGTCTTATTCTCTTGTCTTGTGTGTTTGTTCCTTGTTGTGTGGTGTGGTTTTGTTTTATATTCAAATTATTTTTAGTATCAATTATAGTTTATAATTGACTCCATTTCCCAAAGATAGGAGAAGGCAATTGGTCCTTAGCATAGTAGGCATGTTACCCCTAGGAAATAACCAAAATGTTAACTAAATTTGACCCTAAGTCAACTTTGGTCAAACCACCTTGAATTTTAAAACTTTTAATAAGGTCTCATAGGTTTTAATTAGTCACATGGTCATTAATGAGGTCATAATAAATGTTATAACATTGTTATATAGGTCATTTTATCTTAATATATAGTTTTGCCACTTTTTGGTCAGTATAAAGGGAATTATACAGTTTTCCACCAAAGGAAAAAGGTGTCAAGATGAAATATAATGTAACAAATGTTAGTTATATGTAAGATGTTAGTTTTGAAACTAAAATTTTTAGGTCTAATGTAAGAACAAGATGATCAACTATAAAATGTTAGTTTTAAGAAAGTTTTATAGACTTTATGACACATCTAGCACATGTGAAGGCTTTAGAAGAGTCTCTTTAGATTCCCATAAGTAAGTTTAAAGTGAAATAAGCTTTGAAATCCCTAAAAATGACAAAAAATGGTTCTTATCTCTCATCACTCTCTTGGGTAGGCTAAGAGAGGTCAATGGTTTTTAGTTAGTATGGACTTGAGGAAAAGAATTGGACTGAATGCACTTAGTGGGTGAAAATAGTCATTATGAATTTTTATTTCATGTTCATGGTTTTCATATTGGTGGAATATGATTCATGAATAATCACTAAGACTGTTAGTGACTCTAAACTACCTACACATCCCTAAAACCTCATTTTTCTCATCTATTATAGTGGTATGTGTGAACCAAAGAGTGGAGGTTGTCTTTGAAATCATTTTCATCTTTCTTATGTTGTTTTAAACTAATTTTCACATGTGTATATGGAATATAATTTTTTAAATATCAATTTTTTATAATTTAACACCATAATATCTTATAGAGACATTGTTTGAGAATTTTAGAGTTTCATCTTCTATTAGTGGATTCAAGACAAAGATAACACACCTATGTTTCTCCCCTCAAAGCATGGAATTTAGTTTCTCCATGGAATATCTAAATTTAAGGACCTAAATTTTTATTGAGATAGGGTTATAAGACAATTAGTAAATACTAATTAGATTCCCAATGTACATAGTCACCTACAGTCACCTATAGGAATGCATAGAGAATTATAGGGCTATTTGAAACCCAAACGATAGGTTATGAATAATATCAAGACTAGAATGAAGTTATCAATTCATTAAAGGTTCACAAATTGTAGTAAAGACACCTCAATAAATATATATGTGTGTAGAGTGATAAATTTTCTCATTGAGAATTTTTTCCCTAAATTCTCTAAAAGAGGTTTTGCTCTTACACAATGTCATCTATGGGTAAAAGTTGGTGAGGTCTGAATAAGCCCTATAGCTCCATTCTTATAGCCTAAGCCTATATGTCACACTTGAGAATGATAATATGTTTATTTTTAAGAGATATGATTGTTGATTATGATATTAACTCAATCAATCTTCTACTAAAGATATTCATTAACTATAGTGCCTTTTAAGCCAAATAAACCTGTAGCAACATAATGTGCAAGTGACAACTAGTGCATTGTTAGTAAGACATGAGAGTATGATGTCAAGGTATAAATATATTTTTAGGTGATAAATGTAATAATAAACTAAATTGGAACTCAAAATAATGAGCTATAATGTTCAAACATGTATAGTCACCTAGAGGATATTCTTGATTCCCCAAATGAGTACCTACAGTTTGACATAGTCATAGGTTAGCTCATGATAGTGAAAGGTGAAAGCTTGGCTAATAGACAAAAGTATAAATTTAAATGAACATGAATAATCCAAATTCATAATAATTATCTCACATTTCATGTGATTTTAAAACACACATTTCTACCTACAATAATCTCACAACTTTCCTAAATGCACATTTGTGGTTTACCACAGTATACAAACCTAAAATCTAGTCTTGATGTACTGAGATTTTGAATCCTCTAGAAGCATAGTCAAGACTTGATAATTCATATAAATGGTCCTCATGAGCCATTAAATCCCTCCATTATCTCACTTTGGTCATACAAATAGGGGATGTACTCTATGTTATGTCTTAGACTAGAGGCACTCACAAATAAAGTAACTACAGACCTAATGCATGGATGGTGAAAAGAGTGAATGGATTAATTTAGAATGAATGTAGGATTTTTTTGAGAATTTATTTGGATGTAAAATATTGTGAATAAATACCTAAATCCATTATGGCCACTCAAAATGGCCACACATATAGAATCATGATCTTTTAGACTAGGCTTAAAAATTAACATAACTCTTCATGACTTCTAATGAGACTCATATGACCACATGATCTTCCTAAAAAGTTTGAGAGACTTCAAGGGAAATTGTATGGTTGATAAGACCCATTGGTTTGTAGATAAATAGCTCAAATTGGACCTTTTAGCCTAATTTGGTCTTAAGCCTACCCAAAATGCTTAAAAGGAGCTCAAGATCCATCTTCTTTTGCTCATATATGTATATATGAGATACATGGTGCCTCAAGTAGTTTGGGATAGTTGAAAAGGGTCTTGAAATCAATCTTAGTTTAATTATTTTGAGAGTTACATGTCTAACTTTTATGAATCATTGTTAACAACTCAGGTGACCTAAAACCTTTATATACACCTGATGGATAAAACATGAATGGAAATCCATATAAAAGTGTCCAATTGGGATTTAAATTTTTTTTAACATGTTTATCACTCTCCCAGGCTCCTTGACAACCAATTTTTCCATACTATCACTTCTATAGACAGACCTAATCCTGGGTTTTCTTTAAGTTTTGAGGTGTTTCATAGGTACAAAAGGGAATAGGTGAAGTAAATCCACTAAGGGAGGTGTGTAGATATGTTTTATAACTCATCATATACCATTCTCACCATAATTAAGCATGGAAACCCCTCTACTAGACTATTTATTGTAGGCAGTTTGAATAGGATAGTGAGAAAGTAAAGTGACTACCTTGTGTGAAGATGAGAAGTGTTGTTTGAGTTTCATTGAGGTCTATTTGATAGATCAAAAGACAAATATTTTTTAATCAAGTGTGTAACACCTCTACAACTAATCTCCTTGGACAACTATAGATCACTTAAGTAACAAGTGTGTTGATTATGTGTAGAGGGTGAGTGAATAGTTGTCAGAAAGTGAATGACAAGTGACAAGAGGTAGGCTATTAGTTGAAGGAGTATGATGACTTGAAATAATAATGTTTTCACCCCATTAGGTTAAATTATATGTTTCAATGACTGATATAATATTTTTTGACTATCAAGTGGAATCTCCATTGATAGGGGTAGTTTTAAGAATAACCATACAGTGCCTCTACACCAACCTAAAGGATATGTCATGTTTGTGATGGACACCTATCTAGGAGGACTTTATGACCTATTTTCTACTTCATTATCTTGAATTATAAATATTTTATAAGTCTTTACACTTAGCCTTGTGACTATCCAACTTCACTTCTTCTCTCTCCTCTCCTATGCTCTATATATGCAAGCCATTATGGCATTTGTATGAAGGACACACCTAGTATGTCATAGCTCTACTAGTTTAACATCTCATTTTACCATTGAATAAAGTTATGAAGTTTATTTTATCTCTAAAACTCTTGCCTAAGTATTTCAAGTAGTGTATTTGGATTACAAGTAATGAATATTATTTCTCCTTACTTTCATTCTACTCTTGTATGCATTGTGTGAGTAGTATCTCTTCTTATAGGTTGCATGAAGTGTATTATTTGTTAATGTGTATTTGAAGTTTGAGAGAGATTAATAATTTCTAATATCATACCTCATTTTCACCCACCTCTAGATATGCATTGTAATCTATCTCCATGTAGAAACACTAATGCTAGAAGAACATTGAATTAAGGTCAGTTTTAATAGCCTTCTTTCTTAATGTAAATGCAAGTATGTTTTTGGAAGTATCTTTTGTGTATCACCTCCATTAGTATATATTAATTTCAGTTTCCTTCTTCCATTTTAACCCCCAATAGTGGTTGGTCTAGTGTAGTGTGTGAGTGTAAAAGATAAATCAAGGGAGCTAGTCCTTTAACCTAGAGGTTTACCTCTGTTATAGGCAACCCATAGGCCTAGAGGTAATACCATGTTATCCAAATTTGGATAGATCTAAAAAACCTCCTCCAAGGTTGAAAAATTTGGTCATCATAGTAACCTTGGAGATTGAGCCTTTATTTGAAATAATTTTATTAATAATTTTTTTTTTGAAAATATTTTGATCTTACTTGGCATATTTTTGTCTGAATGTTGTTCTATTTGTGACTTTAATTTGTCCTTTTTCACATTTCATGGGAGATGTGATCATTATATTAGACTTGGTGGATTCAACCTATTGTGATAAAATATTACAATTGTTTTAAGTAGTATGTTGATCCATTTGAGTGGAAATGGGTGTTTTACCCTTATTTTATATGGAATAAATAGATTTATATTCACCCACTCCAATTGATGTAAATAATAAATGAGATAAGTAGTCATATTAATTAATGGGATTGAAATTTAAATTACACAATTGATCATCTGTAAGTTCCCATGTATATTTATCATCACTATTATATTAGTCATCAATATGACTAAATAAATCTTTAGATTTAAATAATAATGATAGCTCCACAAGAGGTTATTCTAATTTATTAGGAGTTGACACTTGTTATTTCTCTTCTTTGATAGGATTTTCTATTTGTGTATAAATTTTCATTTTTTGTGTAGCTTCCTTGATATGTTCCTCTATTTTTTAAGGATGTGAGTAACCTATTGGGTTATGTATGCATTTTTTTCCATTGTAATTGGTTTCTCAAGTGGTATGGTGGAGTCCTTATCAGATTTTGATTGTCTCATGTTATGATATCAAAAAGATACATCATCAATTGAAATTATATACTCATTTGTATCATGTAAAAATTCAATGTATCTATGGAATGTAGAATGTATAGATTTCATCACATGAATCCAAGGTTGACCCAAGAGTATATCATATTGTAACTGATCAAGAATGACTTGAAAATTATTGGATATGATTTTAATGCCTACTAGTAAATCCAAGGTGATGGTTCCCAATATTTTTTTTGGGTGTTATCATATCCATGTATAGGTTGTTCTAAGTTTTTAAGATTATCCTTATCGAATACCAATGTATGTATGAAGTCATAGTTAGAGATATTTATCCTAGAACCATTTTCAATCAATGCATGATTGAATAACTTTCCCTGTATTTGAATTTGAATGAATAGTGGAAGGTTTTGTTTAGCGATATGCTTAGGAAATTTATCTTCCTTATCAAAAGTAAAAGTATTGTCAATATCCTTTAGGTATTCATGATATAATCAAATTAATTTAGTTGTGTATTAATAGGAAGAGTGGTATCTCACAACATTCCATATAATATATCCCTATAGTCTAGTGTTTTCTTTAATAGCTATAAAATAGAAATCTTGGCTAGAGTATTACACAATTGGTCAATAAGATCATATCCCTTAGGTTGATAAACTTTCCTTGAAGGAGGTAGAGGAGGAGGAAAATTATGGTTAGTAGGATTTATTTGGGAAGGTAAAGGTGATCATCATCTTCTAGTATTAATAACATGAACATGGGACTCTAATATGAGGCTAATATGAATGATGGGAATAGATTGGTGAATAAAGGTAGGTTGAGAGTGAGGAGGAGGAAGTATAAAAGGTTGTGTGAATTCTCTTTGGAATCTAGTTATAATAAGAAGTAACTCAAAATGGATGTTATAAAAATAGGTATTAACAACATGTATGATCTTAGGTAATGTCCTAGGTTGGATTTTCCCATAAGAGGTAGACTCTTATTTGTATCCAAACCCTCTTGTTTCGATATTGTGTGGAATGTTCATACGTTATTTACCCCAAATGGTGGTAAAATTATCTTTTGATTATGATGAAATTTTAGGAGAATTATTATTTTATGTAATATTACAATAATAATAATTGAAAAGTGTTTGATGGTCTATATTATACATATTATCTTCTTGAGTTGATTTATATTCTATCCATGCTTTAACATAATGAATAACATGTTGAAATGGAATAAAATATTTAAAAATGAATTTCATAATCCTATATAACATATGAGATAATTTTTCATTCATTGAATCTATTATGAAGCAACAAATCCAATGACTATGAATACAATACAATCAAAAATAAATATTGAAGGGTGATCTAGGCAAGGGTTAAATGATTGTGTGTGATCTCAAATATGATTCCTAATTTTTAGATTAGTTTCATCCCAATGTTTTTATATCACTGACTATATTTTCAAAGTTCTTCTTGTACCCACTATCCCATCTTTGAGGGTATGGTGAGATTAACTTCCCTGAGTGATACAATCCTCTAAGGTGAACCATAAATCAAATGGCTAATATATATATATATATATATATATATATATATGTATATGTATATATATATATATGTATATGTATATATATATGTATATATATACATATATATATATACATACATATATATACATATATATATATACATACATATATATACATACATATACATATATATATATACACACACACATACATATATATATACATATACATACATATATATATATATAACATATATATATACATATATATATATATATATATGTGTGTGTATATATATATATATATGTATATATATAAATATGTATGTGTATATATATGTACATATATATATATATATATACATATATATATATGTGTATATATATATATGTATATATATAAATATGTATGTATGTATATATATATATATATATATGTATATATGTATATATATATATATGTATATATGTATATATATATGTATATATGTATATATATATATATGTATATATATACATGTATATATACATGTATATATATATGTGTGTGTGTGTGTGTGTGTGTGTGTGTTAAATTAGTATTGTACACCTGAAAAATATCAGTCAAGTATCTACCATAAACTATTGACCTTAATGGTAAATGATAGGCTCGCATTCACTATTTCAATAGGATAATGCTTATCATGTAGTCTTTCCCTATTATTATAATTACCCAAATCACTTGTAGCCAATAGTACACTTGAACTATGATATATATTCTTCTCTATCAATTATAGAGATCTAGAAACCTTCTCTATTTCAGGAAAGTTACATTCAGACTTAGACAGTTACATCGACACTATTATCCATTTTATAATACAAGTGTCCATGCCTTATAAACACTCAAACTTTAAAAATCTTTCAATATATATGGGTTAGCCTATTATGTTTTGATAACCCTTCCATGAGGAAATTTTAAAAATAGGTGGTATAAATAAAATTTAAATCCAACTCATTATTCATCTATCAAAATACCAAGAAATCACCTATTCAAGCTCATTCACTTAATTGCACAACTAAGTTCTACTTCCATATTATTCCCTATTTCTATATCAAACATAGGATTAGTCATATTATAGGTATGAATCATTCAAAAAATAATCCATGAGCAATATGTTTCAAACTCCAAGCTAGATCAATACGTGTCCTTATATATAGCATTCTACACCATTATTCACACACAAACTAACACATAGGGGAGAACTAAATATGTCTAAGGCCTTTTTAGAGTATTGTCTATGTAGGTAGAACTCAGTGATAGAGGGTTCCTTAACATCAGATCAAATTTATGATCCCACTAACCAATTTTTAGCAAGGTGATAATACCAAATGTGGGGATCTAGGGTTTTGAGCTATATAATAATATTAAAAGATTGTTCACATGATCTAAAAACATAATATGAAAGGTGATATAAAACCTAGAAAGACTCAAGTGGAATTTTTATTCAACAATCAATACTTTGTACATGACATATGCATGTAATCATGGATATTAGTGTCTATGCAAGTGTCCACAAGGTGATGTGAGTGTTTGTGTTATAGAAAGCTAATTTTCAAAATCTAATGGCTTGATCAGAGTCATCATATAGCCTATTTTTACACCTATATTACTAAAATTTTCCAATAGATCAGTGTATAAGATAATTATAATTTCTCTTTTGTATTTATATTATCAAAATATTGAACATTTTAATTTATATATTTAGCATATGCTTAGATACATTATTTCTTATCATAATATCGTGATAATGTAAACTCATTAATTGACCTACTTTAAAGAGTAACTTAGATTCCTTGTTTAATTAGGCTACTCTTTCATTTTTAATCTTTGTTTCTAGAAAGGGTTAGACATTTAGTAAACCTGACCTCTAAGTCTTCTCATGCAACTATTAGTTTGATCTAGGGTTTTAAGCCTTATCAGGTTTTTACTTTTTGTATTTATTCATATTTGTTTTATCTTTTGCTTTAAAACTAATCATAGTCCTAGATTAGGTGGTATTATTATTGAATATATTAAGCTACCCCTTGGGCCATATAATATGTATAAAGTTAATACCATGTATAATTCTACTAAAAATGAGAGTGTCAAGCTATAAAATGATTAAAATAATGAAAAACATATTATATAAGATGAATCTAATCATGATAATAATGAAATAGATGAAAATAATGAGCATGAACAAGTATATCAAGATAAATTTAAATGTATTACATTATTTTGATAACATATTCATTAAAATCCTTAAGATCTCCACAATATCCTTAATATTCTATTAGAAGCTAAGAACCCAAGAGGAGATAGTGAAAAAACATTGCTATCTATTGATATGAATATTAAAGCTATGGGATATGCATATCATACATCCATTCAAATCTCCCTCCCCTTGAGCACAATATTGCATGCTACATCTAGTGTGTGCATGATATATTTTTTCAAACCATTTTTACTCGAATATCAAACCACTATTGCTACATCCTCCATGGGATTAATCAATAATTCAACGTAATTATCTATTTCAATGCCTACATCAACACAAGTAGTGTTTTCATCCCCTTTTGTGACTTCTCAAGTTTTAAATTAAAATCACAATGAGTCTAGTATGCACACACTTTTACAAGTTATGAAATATTTGGAAGCTAAGGTTACCAATATTGATAAAAAGGATATGAAATCAACTCATGTCATTGATTCACAAGATGTATGTTATAGGTAAAATCACTAATAGGGGGATGAATTAGTGATGTCAGATAATCTAACTAGATTTCTAACTCTTAAACATTCAAAACATACAATCATGATGCATACAAATTAACCATTTCAATGAAAAAGGAAGATATAGAAATATCAAGCACATAACACATGATATATGTGGGAAACCCTCTTGGGGGATAAAACCAATTGAACCCTACAAGATGGACTACAGTTCTATAAAGATAAGATTAAAAATTTAGACCAGAATTGACTTATCAAAGAACACCCATCCCTTAATTTAGTGATACACCCATCCCACAAGGATTAACCAACCACCTAGGAAACCAAACACCAACCCAACTACCTTGATCTGATCTCCACTTCTGATCTGATGTATTCTACACCTAATGATTTACTTCTCTTACTTTTAATCTTTCCCTTTTACACTCTCACAAAATTTCACACTCAAGCCATACATCTAAAACACCCTTTTGGATCACTTTCACTTCTTAGCATATACACAATCAAAAATCCTAAAAAAAACTTTATCTCGACATCAACAATATAACTTGTAGGTCATGCACATAATCTTCAATCTACTATGCTCTTTAATCCATCCACTAAAACTCATGAATAAATCATATTTATATTTCCTCCATGACCTAAAAAACATCACTAAATTCATTTTTCAATATCACATAGGCTAAATAACTTCAAACCAACTCTCTCAAGATGGCCACTGAGACTGGTCACATACAATCAAAATATAGTCAAGCTATTTGACTCTCCATATCTGATCATGGGAATATCATGACACTAAATACTTTATAATAATCCTTATAGACTTATATAACATCTCCATACTCATTTTATTCTTTAATTATGCTCAAAACACCTACAACTCACTACTACAACATGGTCACTCAATCTGCCAATGCATTTAACAAATACATTCAACTTATAAGCCTTTGTTCATATCAAATATGGAATGACCAAACCTCCAAAGTCCATATAGATGGTCATTCTATAGTATAAAACATTATATAATATTTTTTCATCTTGAAACATCAAAATACCATCAATAATTTTTCAAATAACCTTCTCAGGTTACTTATAGAACATGGTCAAACACATAGTCAACTTTGGATCTCAATATATAAAATTATAAAAACATTAAAATATTATAATTAACTTTTATATATGTTACTTTGAGTCCTTTATAAATTTTATTTTTACACCATCAATAAATTCATTCTAGATCAAAAGATATTAGCAAAATATTGCAGTCTGGTTTTTCCTTTATTAATTTCAAATACCAATCGTCACTGTTCAAACACTAAACATCAGACACTTTGTCATCATCTCATGATCCATATAAAATTTGTAAAAATACCCACTATTTATATCCTTAAAATTATCCTAGTCTTTACCATTCAATTCTCACCATTGATCTTAGATCTTCACTTCTATAATTGTGCCACGTGACAACTCTATGTGCCTTCTATGCACCCTGTGCCATTCAGTCAATGTGTTTGTGCCACTTGGTAGTTCTACATGAAATATGAGCACTTTATTGACTTATTGAGTCAATATGATGCATTATATCATAACTTCATGATCACACACTCGTCATTGATCTTTATCTGAAAGGTTTCATGCTCATCATAGATTTTTAACATCCAATTAAACTCTCATTATTAGATATGTCTTGACTATTTGACCCCAAACTTCAATGTAGTTAAACTTTATTGTCTCTGGTCCATCATAGTCTACTAGAAAAACTTTGAATTTTTACATCATGAACTATAAAACACTTTAAGACTCTAAATATTTAGATTACCTTCTTGGTACTATAGACAACATCTTCAAGAAAAACTTTCACCAATGTTGAATTTATAATTACCTATACAAAATGCACAAACTTGCTAGATCACTCATATCTGCATGATGTTCAATGATGGTCTAGCTTCTCTTAAGATATAATATGCATGTTTCTCTTTCCAAAAGGTCAAATGACACACCAGAACTTCACCAAGACATGTATATATGGCTCATAACTTCTTTGTCCTTACAGGTCTGCACATGTGCCATATCTCTTCATGCTATCAAACACAACTTATTTTTCATTCATACACTAGTACCACATGCTCTCATTAACATCAATGACAACCTAAGACATCAATGACTTCTCTGATGAATTATTTTCACTTCCACAAGCACTCTAAGTACTCAAAACACCCCATAGGGTTTTTGCAACATGATCATACCATCAATAACATCCACCATCTACCTATCCAAGTTAAACACTAAATAATTATGTAAAAACACTGAATCACACTTTTCAATTATCATTATAGCACACATCACACCTCATCAACATCCTTGGTCACCTTGGAGATATCATTAACAAACCCCCAATAATGTTTTACATAATCATCTAGCACCTAAGATATCTTTTTACCCTTTTTCAACTAGTTTTTTCACCCAAGTTCATACTTTATGATGGAAAGGGTGATCTTGAATAACATCTTTGATATTTCTATGCAACATGCCTTGATTATGATTCAAATGATAAACTTTTGACTAAATTATTTATAATAAGTTTAAAGGATTATTATTTGAGATGGTTCTATGCTTTACCAATAAAATTTATAAGAGCATTCAAGCCTTTGGTGGATCATCTTTTATCAAAATTTTCAATCAACATTATAGAAAAGATGTCATATGCACAAATTTCAAATATAAAACAAATAACCAATGATAATATCAATGAATATGTCTTTAGGTATAAGATAATGTTTTAAAAAATGATAAATACAATGGTAGATAAAGAGCTTCAATATATTTTTAAGCAAAATTTTATTTCTCCCTTACAGAAGTCTATTTTTTTCAAGAAGTTTAAATCATTTGATGGTTTATTCCATATTATTCAATATAGATAAATCAAACCTTTTTCATTGAACAATCTTAAGTATGTAGAAAACACACCAACTACATCCAATACCAATTTTAAAATCAAATAAATATTTAATATCAAACCTACTAAGACTAAAAAGGAAACAACCACCATGGTTAATATAATGTCACAACAACCTAATCAGTTTATCTTATCCAATACACCTAAGAGACAATTTACATAATTATCTAAGTCTATATATTTACTAATTTTGAAGCTTGTGGAGTGTCATCTCATATCTCTCCCTCCTCCTATGGTGGTTGATATGAGTTGATCTCTCTAAAAAGATATGATTCTAATGCTTATTGGGGAAATCACCGGTGTGTAGGAAATTCTACAAACATATTTTTTAAATTGAATCACAACATACAAGAACTCATTGATATTTATCTACTAAACTTTGAATATTTTCCAATGGATTGAGGATTTCAACCTAATGATCATCAAAATTAAAATATATTCAATAATCCATTACAAGATCATTCTAAGGAAATGTCAAAATTACAAATAGAATATCATGCACATATTTGTCTACCAAATTAAGGTCAACCACTATATGGTATTATTTTTACACTTATACATGATATACCTCATATGGTTTAGAGTTATTCTATATAATTTTATGATAGTGAGATTGTGGATGATGACTCGAGTCTTCATTCTTTATTTATCATGGCACATATTGATCATCAACCTATACATAGTGTTATGGTTGATAATAGTTATATTGATAATGTATGTACCATGACATTACTCACACATTTTAGATACACATAGGATAAGTTATTTCCTTTGACTAAAATGGTAAAATAATTATATGGAAAGACACAAGTTTTTGGTGAGATTAATTTACCTTTACAGGTTTGTTTAGCACATATGACCACAACATTTTTAGTTATATCATATATGGGATTGTTTAATATATTATTGGGATGATATTGGATTCATTATCTCCATGTATTACCTTCCATAGTGCATTGGTGTCTTAAATATATTATTGCCTATAGGGTAATTACATTTTAAGGGATTCAATATGAATACCCTTAGCAATAAGCAAAAAAAAAATCCAAGATAGCTAACTATATAACCTACTAAGGTTAATCATGTGTGAAAGGGTAAACAAAAGGTAATACCCTTTCTTAAGTCACCAATACTTCAAATAAAATTTCATAAAATATCTATAGTGAACTCTTCAATATCCTCAGTTACACCTCTATGGCCTAACCAATTATTGGTAGTAGATCATCATGTTTCATAATGGGTACAAAAACCCAATATTACACCAAAAAAATCACATAGAATTAAATAATGGGCTCTAAAAAAAAACTACATATTTTACTAATACATCACAACCATAGAGTCTTATGAGGAATATAGAGAGTATTACAGATTTTCTTAATCCATATTTGGCACATAACATGATCCTTGGTATCATGACCAGATTACTATACCATATATAGAATATATAGCACCCTATAATCATCCATTATATGGGGTCATTGGATAGCACATCCTTTTCAAACATTCTTAAAAATTCAAACCATTCAAAAAATTTTAAAAATAAAATACTCAATAAAATACAAAAACATTCAAATAAAGCAAAAATATTTAGCATTTCATAATTTTACTAGCTTTTGCATATGTTGTTTAGTTTATGTTAGTAGATATAATATCATTTATATATGCACATATGTTTAACAATAACTTTAGTGTAACATAGGCATGAATAATATCCATGATACATGAACATGTATATGTTGGACCTTTCCTTTTCCCACGTGACATAATACATTGGGGTAATATTGATTATATATGATCATGATTGACACAAGTTATATTTTTATATGATCATTTTCACGTTTAGATTATATGATAACATTTACACAATGTCTATGCTCATGTTTCTATCTTACATAGTGTACTTAAATTGATATTCTACATGCCATTTTTCTAACATATGGATGTAAGGATTAGTATGACATGTTTATGCTAGTTGATTCTTTTTCATTTACTTCATCTATTCATATGGCTTACTTGAGTGTATTTATTATTTTCTTATTTGTCTTATGAAAAATTTAAACATTTTTTTTCTTTTTTCTTTGGTGTTTGGACATTTTCATATTTCCTCCCCTTGAGTGTATGATATTTGAACATGCCCCTTGTTTGAAGTCTCCTTAGACCCCTCTACATTACCCTTGAGTATTCTTGTGTGTGTGATTAATTTTTTGTTGAGATTATGTATCTTCTAAACATTTACATGATACACATCATTCATTTTATGACTTCTTATGTATTCATATTGAAAGCTTCATTGATATAGTTACTTTGACATGCTACTACTATATTCTTTTTAACTACATGATTCACACAGATACAACATAGTTATCTCATCCTTTTGATATAAATTGAATATTAATTTTTCATTCCCCTCACCTCAAAAATGGGGGTATATCATTGGGTACATGTCATAGATACATTATTCCACATGCATACAATTGAAATAATTGAAATAATTTGACTCGGTTTACATTATTTAGATATACACATAGGACAAAATTATATACATTTGGAAAAAAATTGGCACAAAGATTTTCATATTTTTGATACATATTTTATAGATTAGAGGTTATATTTTGATACATAATTCAACTTGAGAAACACTTGAGGTGCATATGCCATGCAAATACACCAAATTGTAGATACATTATTCACATTATAATAATATAAATGCACCACTTATACCAAGATGTAATGTTTGATATTTTATCCAATGTAGTATTCAGATTATTTGATTAAATTTGATAATTATTCAATGTATTTTATGGACTTGGAACTATTTCTATTATTGAAATTTGATATGGTTATACTAGTTGACTCAAGTGAGAATGGCTAGATTATGATACACTAGAGTTGTGTGATTGAGATTCTAAACTATAGATGGAATTCATACAACTCACCCTTTTACTATATTGGGGGAATAATCATACTCTAATTCTTATCTTCACATATATAAAATTCAATTATGAACCTCTGTCCAATGCTTTATCTAGGAAGCATCATTATTAAATCAAACTATTAAGGTGAAACATGGTTGCATTGACATAGGTGTACTCCTTCCTTGCTCTCTTTTATTTTAAGAAAATTTAAATTATAAATTTTTAGATTATATGAACTAAATAAACCTATAAAATTCTCTTGGTTTCAGTTCATATATATACATAAAATTCAAATAGACTCAATCAAAGTAAGGTGTGTTGTACACAACACAGTACACATTTCTTTCCTTTAAACTAGTAATTTCATCTGTATGAATTAACACATTAAATTAATGGAAATTTTAGATGATTAAATCTATATTTATATGTTAAACTAGTATTTTACACTTTTAAAATATCAATTAATGCTCTACCCTTTACTTCTTGACCTTTCTAGCAGTCGATAGGCTTGTATTTTTTATTTTAGTGGGATAAGATGATTATATTTTAGTTTGACCATGTTTTTATAGTTATCTAGATCACCTATAACCCATAGTATGCTTAAAATATAATATATATCATTCATTATTAGTTAAAAATATTTATCAACCTTATTTTTTCTTTGATAGTTGCATTTAGACTAAGATATTAACATTAGTGTTACTATCCATTCTCCAACACAAGTATTTGTGCCTTTTAAACACTCAAAGTTTTTAAATATTTTGATATATACAAGTTGGAATATTATGTTTTATTAACCCTTATATGATTAAATTTTTAAAATAGGTGGTATATATAAAATTTAAATCCAAAAATCTATCAAAATATGAAGTAAGCACATGTTAAATCTCATTCAATCAATTAAACAATTAAGTTTTATTTCCCTAGTCTTCCCTGTTTATATATCATTCATAGGAGTAGTCATATCATAGGTTTGAAGCTTTCAAATAAAAACCCACAAGAATTATTTATAAATTTATAAGATAAATCACTACATCCACTTACATATAACATTCTACACCATTATTCACACACAAGACAACACATAGGAGAGAACTACATATGTTTAATGCCCTCTTTAGATTATTGGCTATATAGGTAGTAATAATTGACAAAGGGGTCCTTATGGTCAGCTCAACTTCATGAGCCCACTAACACATTTTGACAAGTTGATAATACCTAAGAAGATGATCTATATTCTGATATTGAAATCATGTGTGTGCAATTTAAACATGTAGTCTAAAAGGTGACAAAAACCCTAGAAAGACCTAGTTAGAAGTTTTAATCAACAGTCAATAATTTATACATGATAAATACATGGAAATATATACATTATCATAAATTTAAGTTTCCAACGGCTGATGTAATTGTTTGCATGGATACAAATCTAATTTTTCATAATATGATGATTAGATCATAATCATCATATAGTTTATTTTTATACTTGCATTACTCAAATTTTATTGCACATTAGTGTATAAGCTAGGAAAAACTCTCCATATTTTTATTATCATAATAGTGAATGTTGTAATTTTATATTTGGTAAATTTTTAGACTCGGTATTTCTTATCCAAATATCAGTATAATATAAATTCATTAATTGTCTTGCTTTAAAGAGAAGCTTATTCCTTATTTGATTAGGTTACTCTTTGACTATTAATACTTATTTCTAAAAATTCTTAAGCAAAAAGAGGATTTCTATGGTATTAAAAAAAAATTATATGCATTCCTAATATACTATAATGTATGGGGAAACTAGACTCTATGTTTAGTGTTATATAATGGCTTGAGTATTTCGGCAGTACCTATCACACCATGATGTCTATAAAATAGATCAATGCTTAGTCCATAATAATGATCACTAAGTAGTTTTGAAATTTCTATAAAATAGTTTCTAAAAACAAATAAGTAAATAAAAATAAAGAGAAAATAAAATTGAAGGGTTTTTGTGTATAAAAATCACAAAATTTCAACTCGAGGTCTAAATAAAGAGCTTGAATGTTAGATGTTATATGAGGTGGTAATAGAATTCATTCAGTGTTATATTAAATACAAGGTCAAATAATATTGACTTGTGGTTTCATATTTATATCAAAGGTTTAAGGTTTTATTCTTTTAGTGTTAGGAATTTACAAAAAATTATATGAAATCCTTGGACAAAAATCAAACAAAAAACAAGCAGTGTTCGAAATAAATTATGTGTTCACTAGAATGTTTAATGTTCTTTTTCATTTACCAATGAGATTTAATAAAAAATTAAATCATTGAAATCTGATTTAGATCTATCGAATATATAGAATGTAAATGTACAATACAATAACTTAAAAAATAAAAAATGAGATATAACTAGTATATTGATAATAAAATTCTTAAACCTAGCTTGGATCTAAATTCATGTTGACTATTTTTATAATTTGATTGTATAAATTCCATAACTTTATCACAATTAAAATCAAATTTTCAAACTGTGTTGGGACAAGGCTATACTATGAGGATAGAGCCACTATGTGGCCTTATATCTTGACTATGTTCATGTCCTAGTTGACTATGTGATTACTATTTTTTGCATAAGTACTTATAGATATACATAAGAGAGTTTATTGATTATTCGAGTATTCCATTTTTATGCATAGAAGACCTATAAAATATATAATCTATCTCATGCACAATAAACTAAATGGAAATAAAATACAAAGGGGAACTTAGGCAAGGGAAATAATCAAGATATCTTTAAGAAACCCTATGTAATATTTTTTTCTTACATAGCACGAAGGGGCCTTAATTTGATATATTCTCCTTCCTAAGGTGAGTGTGTGAATCTTGATATTTATTATATGAATGAAAATAGATAGACTAACTTAGATTATTCATAATGAACTCCCTTGACCTATAGTTAAATATCTTCAAATTAGTCCTATGACTATTATAATAAATCATAATTGAAATTAGAAAGGTTAGTACCCTTTTGCTCAATGTGTAGTAGAATTTACAAGTGATTTCTAGATATGTTTGGAGAGGTTTTGATGTGCTTATATAGATAAATATTTTGAATATTTACATTTACTTAAATTTATAAAATTCAAGGAGGGATAATTTGAAATGTCTCAAATTTAAAAATTTACCATTGTAATGTGGGGGACAAGGCTACACTAGTGTACAAGGTTGTAGTGTGATCCTATCTACCTAGTGTAGTCTTACCCTAGAAGGACAAAGACTATTTGGATTTGATTGATAAGAATTTGTGAGTATAATAGGGATGTTTGAATGATTTAGTTAGTGATTTCAAGTTAGTAAATAGAATAGTGAATGATTCTATAGATATTGTAAGTTAATATAATGGTGAATGGGCCAAATAAGGGACAAGGAAGTCAAGATTGAATATTTTCAAGCACTTAATGATTAAATTTGAGTGTCTACACTTTCAAACTCAATGGATTTCACTATGTTTCAAATTTAGACATGATCACCTTCAATTCACCATAGGTTCAACATATCTCCAAATTCTAAACAAGGGGGCACACACTTATCTATTTTCAAATTACATAGAAATTAGATTGCATACTCTTTCAAGTGTATTCTTTCCTTACTCTATTTTCAAATTTTAGATATTTAATTTTAAATATGGATAATAACTAATTTTAGTGGCATTTTTGTATTTTTAACATTAATACATCTTGCACAATCAAGCTTCACATCAAAATACAAATTATATATACACACTTAGGTTTGCATCTCCTTTACTCTGTTAATTTAACTTCATTGCATCACTGGAATAACAAATTTTAATCTTGACATTATTACCTTGTTTGGCCTATTCACTATTCTGCTAACTTATAGTCTCTATGAAATTATTCACTATTATTCTTATTTCCTTTAAAATATTGAAAAAATCACTCACGCATCCCTATTCTAGTTAAAGAGTCTTATCATCCAAATATCAATATCATTTGTCTTTCTAGGACAAGATCACACTATGATAATAGGGCCACAACCTGACCTTGTCAACAAGTGTGACTTTGTCCCCTGTACTCTAGTGGTAAGTTTTAAAATTTCACATATTTAATACTAACTCTCCTATGATTTTAGCAAGGATAGTTAGCATAAATATTCCTCTACATAATCATATCAAGGCCTCTTCAAATACATCTAAAAATCACTTACAAGTTCTACTACACATTAATTAAAATATAAATAATCCTCCCAATTTTAATTATTGTTTATTCTAACAATAATAGGCCAAGTTTGGATTTATTTTATTATAGGTCAAGAGAAATCATAGTCAAGCATTCAAGTAATTCTATCTAGTTGCATTCATATATAAAATATCAATATTCATTCACTCACTTTAGAAGGGAGTACTACATTAGCATAAGGCCATTTTTGGCTATGTAGATAGCACTCATATTACACAAGGTTTTATGAGTATAGCTTAGGTATTCCCCTTGCTTGATTCCTCACTTTTGGAATTTGATGTATATTTTATGTGTAGGAACTAGGGTTTTGATATTGAAGGTCTTATGTGCATCAAATTAGCTCCTACATTCAATTAGTCAACCCTCTCTAATAGTCATAAGTGTTCACATAGGAAAATCAATCGCACATTCAACTGTGATGGGATTGTAGTAAATAGATAAGGCTATAGTGTGTCCCTATCTACTTAACATGTCATTATCTTATTTTATCACAAATTATTATTTTTTATTGGGACACAGTTTAGAGATCATTATAGCTAGTTTTCATCAATAGTTAACCTACACAATCAATATAAGTTCAATTTGAGATAGGTTTACATATATACTTATCAATTTTATATTTATAGTTGATTTAAAATCTACTAAATTATTGTATTTTACATTAAGGTTTTGTATATTTTATATATCTAAATAAGTATTCAATTGGTTAAGTGTTTTATTACATTTCATTATAAAATTGAATTCAAACACATATTAACACTTATTGACCTTGACAAGGTATATGCTTATTTATTTAGAGATAAATATTTAAGTTTTGAATATTTTAAGTTGGTGTTCATAAAAGTTATGGTTTTCAAAAACTAATTGTACTCTAAGCACCAAACCATCTTTATTAACCACCCTTGATGCTTCAAGGATTTTGTCACT
Source organism: Torreya grandis (assembly GCA_037957365.1). Lineage (NCBI taxonomy): Eukaryota > Viridiplantae > Streptophyta > Pinopsida > Cupressales > Taxaceae > Torreya > Torreya grandis. The sequence goes on along the minus strand of JARHVA010010748.1, from coordinate 24,107 downwards.
ATTTTTATGAAACTTGAAGGTTTTCCATGAAGGAATATTTGTTACTTTAGTCACTTTTATTTTTTCTTGTGCATTTTTTTTTAAATTTGTAGTTGTAGGCCGATGTGACCCCTTTCCATTATTCTAAACTTCCAATTTAAATAATATGTTATATAAAATGAGTTGAGAGTGAGAATGAGCTTGAGTTAGAAAAAAAAATTACCCTTGGTAGAGTGTAGATTAAAAGCATGATTCTTGAAACTTGAAAGCAATGTATACTTTGATAATTTAAATCTCACTCATTTCCCCAAGATGTGAAGATAAATACCATCAAAGCAGCAAAGGAAGGAGCAGAGTATAGTAGTGTTATGGGGAAGGACATATATGAAAATAAATAAATTTTAGATTTGTCATAATTATTAGTCATTCTATCACAAACCTACTTTCAAGCACTTATTTAATTCTAATAATTCAGCCTTCTAGTAATCCATCTTTCTAGGAAGTGTTAGTGCTAGTATTAATGGAGGATCTGAGAAGCAATGGAAGATGAACCAATAGGAAATAGATGGATAATTAAGAGAGATGATAGTGAGTATTTGGGGATGATAATAAAGAAAAGAAAATAGATGCAACATAAATAAATCTCATCAAAGCATGAAAAGACTAGTCCACCATTAGATGCATGGGATAGTTTGTAATATGGAATAGTGAGCCACTGTCAAACCATGATTTCCATTCATTATTTTAATTTTAATAATTATTATTTTAATATAAATATAAATTGACTCATAATCTATCCATATCAAGAAGAGCGAATAGTCCAATGGAAGGATGCTTTTGAATTTATAGAAGATTCTTAACTCATTATCAAGTACTTTATTACCTTCCTAAAAACATTGGTTGAACAAAATTTGAAGAAATGAATGCCAAGTTAAGAAAGTTAGACCAAAAAATAGTTAAGCTTTTAGGTTGGAATTTTGTTTTTCTTCTTTGCATTTCTAACTAAGAGATAATCACCTACAACTTCTAACAAATCCACCTTATGGGATTTGATAAGGAAAAGGAATTCTACCAAGGCATGAACTTTAGATTTATTATTCATTATGCATGACACATGGGATAAAGGAAGTGAATGTTTACATGAATTTCTTAAGATGAACCTTAGAATGTAGCATAAACCCATCACCCCATAGTAGTGCTAATGTCAAAAAATATTAACAATATTAGAAAGGAAAACTTAGGAATAAGAGAGTTTCTTAAGCAACTAAGACCACAATCTTATATCAATGGGATAGTTGAGGATAATATGATCTACTGATTTAGATATAACCTTGTAAAAGATATATCTATTGGGGACTTATAAGCTAATTTTTTAAGGTTATTATATATGAGAATATTTTTATGGGTAACCAACCAAGAGAAGGCTCCAACATTTAGTAGAATAATATGGGAACAAATTTTAGGATTAGGCTGATTAGGATACATAAACAAGGTATCTTGGTAATCTATAAGACTATTTCCAAGGTCAACTTTATAATATCTTGAAGATGAGCCATTCCAATGTAAGTAGTCTGAGTTTTCTCCTAAAGGAAGAGTCATGTTGTAAAGAACAGAGGTAATATAATAAAATTAATAGAATTTATAATTTAAAACATTCCATCTTCTATAACTGAGAAAAGAACCCACATTATTATTAGGGGGTGAATATATTTAGTGAAAAGTGAACTTAACCTATAGTAGAGAGCTCTATAATTTCCATGAAAAAATAATAAATTCTGATAGAGGAAAACCAAACCAAGAGTCACTTTAAAAGTTGATAAGAGATTCAATCCCTATTTCTTAGGTGAATTTATTGAATATAATGTCTTTGTAATAGCATATGAATTTTTAGATGTGGGAACCCTGGGGTAAGACCATTGTGTAAAAAAAGTGTTCATATACTAGAGAGTCTAGGTATTTATCTCTAATAACTATACTCCAAATTTGATATGTACTAGAAAAGATGAAACAAATAAACTTATCTCCTATTATGCAACTTGATGTTTGTTATATCCACACATCCTAAGTGTTTTTAGTAGACATTCCTTCTTACATATAATGATGTGAATCTTTTTCTCATCACTAGATCCCTACCACAAGAAAAAAAATATCTTTTGATTGAGAAGAGTAAGGGTTTTTACTAGAATTTTGAAAACATACAAAAAATATATTTAGAGAGCTTAGAGGACCAATTTGAGAATTTAAATATTAAAAAATAAAATAAGATATTTTTTTTCTAGTAGAGAAGCTTGAGGTCCATTTTCTCTAATAGGTATTTCCAATGGTAATTTTTACTGGGTTCTTAAGTACTTGCGTAGAAGAGCACCAATCTAAATGTAGAGAATAGAGGCCATAATGTTATGTAAAAGAGCAAGATTTTTAAAGAAGAAATCCTTTGTCTTCTCTGAGTTTATAATATTTTTAGAGATAGTTGAGAAAGTATCAAGAACCAATATAAAATTAGAGAATATAAGCCATAATGTGATGTAAAAGAGGAGGATTTTTAAAGAAAAAAGACTGGCTTCTCTAAGTTTATAATATTTTCATAGATGGTTGAGTAAGTATCAATAATTTTTGAGTTGGATTATTCTCTGTAGGATCAACCCAAGAGTATCATATCATCTACAAACATGAGATAAGGACCTTGAATATCTCCTTCAATTATTTTGAACCTGTATAGTTTATTACTAGTGACTGCCACCTAGACTTCCTAGCTAAGAGCCTCGGTCATGAGGATGAATATGTATGGGGAAATAAGATCTCCTTGTCATAAACCCAAAGAAATAAGAAAGTGTTTAAACCTAAATTAATATGGGTCAATATATTATAGGGTTAAGAATATAAAAATGAATAACCATAAAGGTGATAAAAATATCTATAGTAGGCCAATTAATTATAAACTCAAATAAATAATATTCTAACTTAAATGTTGAGATATGATTAAAATGGTAAGTAAAACTAATCGTTATTATTTAAATAAATGGAAAATAAGAGTACTTAGCTAGCTTACTATGTGTATTCAGATTTGAAATAGAATATGCTAGAAATAGACTAGATCAATGTCTTGAATCAGTCATCAAATTATAGAAATTTTACCTCTGTGGCCTTAGATAGTTGTATCGACACTTCTAGACATGGGTATCTAGTATGAAATACATATTATATCTGGATGTGACCACCTAGGATATTTTGGGTTTTGTGTCACCTTTATTTTGGTGTACTCAGATATTGATCATGTGTTGTCACTCCCTTATCAAATATAAAACCCCTAATTCTTCATCTTCATAGTAATTGTGAGAAAATAGGTTAGTGAGCTCATAGTGTCAAACTAACCCCAAATACCCCTCTATCAATTGGGTGTTACCCACATATCCACTAATCTAGATATGGAATTAAACTAATGTATTTATTCCCTTATGTGTTGTCTTTTGTGTGCACAAGGGTGCAATATGTGGAAATCAAGTATAATGACCTAGCTTGTAACTTGGCAAGTATGACTCATGGGCTACTCTTTTAATACTTTAAACTTGTAGATGTGTTGTCCCTATGACTGATATGTAAATAAAAAATAATAGGAAAGTTTTTCTCATTTGAATGCTTGATTGTGTGTTTTTGGTGAGTTTTCTTATGAGTTTTTAGGTTTGTGCTAAATGAGGAATGAATGAGAGTTGATATTGTGTGTGTGTGTGTGTGTGTGTGTGTGTGTGTGATTCCCTTTTGGAAATATCTTGTATTAAATCACTTATACTGACCAAATGGACATGTTACAATTTGAAATTTTGATTAATTAAGGGCATTAGACACTTGCATTAGCATGAGACACTTCTGTCAATGTAGGAGTCTGATTGGGATGCAAGTGTCTAGGAAGATGGAAAACAAGTACAGGTCTAGAACTTGTAGAGACAAAATATAAGCAATTTTATAGCACTCTAAACATGATAGAAGGCCTGGGTCATTATAATAATGTTGGTCAGACTAAGAGATAAGCAATTTGGCATAAAGAGACTGACGGGTAAAACCATGATAGGTATTTTCCAAGTACATAATACTAAGGTATTATATAGTTCATATTTAGTGTTTACATTTTCCCTCCTTTAATATAGTAATGAAATTGCTATTTTAAATAAAAATAAATGTCTACCTAGGTGTGTATAACACACATTGCCTTTGCATGAGCCCAACTTGAGTGCTCTGATAGAGACTAACCTAAAACTAATAGCATGTTATAGTATATAATCAATGCACATAATCTAAAATTGAAATCATTGAAATGATTTAAATAGAAAGAGTGAGGTTTAGGAGTACACCTATGTATCAATGCAACTGCCTTGCCTTTTGGAAATTTGATTGTAAAATATGATTTATTATGAGGTTTGAAACTAAGATTAAAACAAATGTAAAACTTGAAAGTGTATATATATAGAGAGGTTAAAGAATAAACTTTCCCCAACCTTGGATAAAAGGTGAGTCACCACTGAGTATTTGAGATTAGCTCAACCATATAACCCAATCATACTTATAACTTGGTTAGCATGATTTGATCCAAGTTAACCCACACTATAAATCTAGTGAGGTTGGATGATTTAATCAAGTCCAACCCATAAAATTTGAAATATTGAGTGATTTAATCACCTCAACCATACCAAAATTGAACCAAATACTTTAGTAAATTGGCTTAATAATAGTTTGTAACAATCCAACTAGGTGAGCTAAAGTCCATAGAAATATTTTGAAATTTAAAACTGGTTTTGATTTTTTATTTTGGTGCACTTTGCATAACATATGCACCCCATATATGTCTCATGCTAAAACCTAGGTATAAAAATGGTACCAATGTATATAATTATACCATAATGTGTATCTGAATCATATAACTATGTAATTTGACTAATTTGAAACTATGTAAGTATGGGTAACATGTTTCCAAAACATGTCCTCGTTGAAGTCTAAAACTAAAAGATGGTATAATTGTGGATAAAATGGTACCATAACATGCCCCCACTATATATCTAAATCTATGAACCGTGACAAATGTAGAGAAAATGTTTCCATTATTAGTGTAGGTTTTTATTTTTCCCTATTTATTAATTAGGGAATTTATATTTCTTGTGCGTACATGGAGTTTTCCTACATTTTTGGGATAGGCTAGATTATGTGGAGGTGTGTGTCATAGATGTGTCATAGGTGTCATAAGAATTTCATAAGTAACTCCCTTGATGGGAGTTACTTCTCTATTCTTAGCACCTTGTCACCACCTTTCATGGAGGAGTTACTGACTATTCTTGGTGTGCCTTGTTCACCTTTTGTGGAGGAGTTACTTTCGTTCTCTCCTATTTTTAGTCCTCACTTTGGCCATTCCATGCTAATTCAGATTTGGTTTTCTCCATTTTGTCTTGTGTAATTTATCTTCTTGTTTATTTTCAAATTGCTTTAGCATCTATGTGGTGTGCACTTGTTCATCTTGTGTGATCACATCTTCATTACACTCGCATTATCCAGATTATGGCAACAACTCTAATATGGTATCAGAGCAAATCTAGTAATCTTGTGTGTGATTATGCTTTTAGCTTATTTTTTGAAATCAAGAGGAGTGGAGTTCTTTTTTTATTCTAGATTTGGTCAAAAATAAAAAATATATATCAATTCTAGGTAGTTTCCTTGGAAATCCTTGGCCTTTGGGTGTTTTGGTTGTCTTCACGTTAGGAGCAGCATTCAATAGTAGAAGAAAGGAGTAGCATTCAACAACAGAAGGAGGAGCAACATTCTACAACTCTGCACCAATCTTCTTCTGGTCTGCACCTATTTTATTCTCTTTTAGTCTGTACCTCCTTTCTATGGCTTCAACAACTTAGTAGTCCTTCCTCACCGTAGTAGCAGCAGTCCTTTCTATTTGCTAGGCACCAAGCTGGCTGTATGGTGCCCAGCACCAGGTCTTCTATTTTTTGTTTTTTTTGCAAAAATATTTTCTTTGTTATGCCACTTCTGCTGCCATGCAACAGTTCTTTCGACAGTCCATGCCACATTCTATCATCTTCATTGCACTCGTGTTATCTGGATTTTGGCAACAACTCTGATATCCATAACATGCTCCAAATAAATATCTGAATCTATGAAATGTGAAAATGTGGAAGCCATGTCTCTATGACATTCCCCCACTAATATGCCCCCCTTTTGAGGTGAGGGGAAGTAGAAACTATAGTTACCTTATCTCAAAAGGATAATATAGCCATATAATATGTGTATAAACCATGTATCATATAAGAGAAACATGTCTAGGTAGATATATCATTAATGTTATATCTTGATTCCTCGTTGAGAAAACTATTTGACTATTCATGGATATTTATAGTTGAAAAATTTAATTTGGGTTGTTTCTTACTAAGGTTTAAGATATATGTTTTTATGGGATTGTTGGATATTTCTTAGGTTACATGATTACATTGCTTTGAGTTAGTCATAGTTCATATGTTTACATTATGATCATGTTGATTCATTAATTTAGCTATATTTTATGATGTATGTATATCATGTTGATATGGTCTAATTACTTATTTATTGTGAGGTTGGTGTAGGATATCTCATATCTTAGAACATGATGGAGGGAGAGTATTATTGGAGAGGGTGGCGTAGATAGAGATGTCAAAAGATGATAGAGAAATCAGCTAAAACCCTACACACACCACATTAGCTAGCACATGTTGGATGCAATTTTTGAATTGTTAGTGTTAGTGTGTTTTTTATGTTGTTTATATTTAGATAACTATTTACACTTGGTTAGATGTGTGTTAGCATAATTAATGTTTATGTGGAATTAACCTGTTATGATTATCATATGTTATTAAAATCATAATTATTGATGTTTTTTGTGAAACATAAAAATTGTATAGTTAATAGCAGGTTATTACTTTATGTAGGCTAATCCCATGTCTCTAAATTACTAACTATTTATCTTTATGATATTTGGGAATATCATTATTTGGATTTAATGCCTTAATATAATTTTATAATATGGATAAATGACTCAATCATATTCTTACTAAGTTAATATGATTGATTATTTGTAATTAATAATTATTTATTATTAAGTTAAATGGGAAATGTAAAAAAATAGGAAAAACATCATTAAGGGAATAGAATATAAGAATGGAAAAAAAATGGAAAAAGGAAATGAAATGGAATAAAATAAAATAAAATAAAAAGGAAAAATGGTAAGTTAAAAAGAGTCAATCTTTTTGAGAAAATGAGAAAATCTTTTTAAAAAATAGTGATTTATGGATTTAGGATAAAAATAAACATAAAATAAAAATAAAACAAAATAATTAAAGAAAATAAAGTGCCTTACATATGCATGAAAAAGGATAAAATGGGTGAGTCGTAATAGACAGGGTAGGGGAACTTATTTTCTAAAAAAAATGGCATAGTAGGGAGAGCAAAAGAGGAAAAGAAGGAATTTTGTCCAGAATGAGCCTTTTGGACACCTTAGATAGGTAGGTGTTGTAATTTAATTTCTATATATGGTAATTTGTATTATACCCAAGCTAAGTTTGATATGCAGTGATTTACATGAGAAAAAGAGTTTATAGTTATACTAGGATAAGATCTTTATGACTAAGGTTTGTATATTCAATAAATATATGTATATATACCCTTTACAAATTAGATATATATCATAAATATATTTTGTACTACATTTAGAGATATTAGAAGTTTTCTAAACCATACAGTCATTATTATTTTCTTTATTTGATGTTAATAATGGGCAACAATCTGTATTGAACACATACAATGATCTTCTTATAATTCTATAGTGATCATATTTAAACCATATAATAGACTATTTTTATTTTTTGTATGAATAATCCTAATTCTATCATAAGCAAAAACAATAAATGTTAGAGTAATAAAAATGAAAATGTAAAGGGGAAGGAAAAAGTTAAACCTAAACCCTCTAGTTTTAAAAAACAAATTGTTGATGAGGAAACTGAGTGGGAAAGTACAAAAAGTGTTGAGGAGAGTATGGAGGAAGAGGAAGAGATGAATAGTGGGGAATCCAACTCTAATCTGGAAGGTAAAGATAAAAGTGAGAATGAAAAAGAAGGGGATACAACAGAGGAAAAAATAGAACAAAAAAACTCTGATCATGAGGATAATCAGCAAGTGTTGGGGGGAAGTGAAAATGAAATGAATATTTTACTTGAGGATCCAGCTTTGAAAATAGAGAAGGAATATATGGTTCAGGATACCAATCATGCAGTGGAGATTAGAAAACAAGATAAGGATGATCCTGTCCACAATGAAAATCTTGTTAATATTGAAGAACATAAAAAAATGGAAAGGGAGGATCAAACTGAAAAGGATGAATTCAATCCAAAATAGAACGCAGAAGATATTAGTGATGTTTGGCAGAGCGACAGTAGGCATCCCTTCATGAATTCAGCCAAATTTAAAGTAGATGCTATTCTTCAAGTTGACTCGTGGATGTATAAGGAAATAATGGGCCTTAAGAAGAGAATGGAAATAATGGAACATACTCAGGAAGCTGATCGGAAAAAAATCAATAATCTAGAAATGCAGATGAGAGATATTCCTATCAAACTTAAAGATTATGAGAATAATCTCAGAAGGCTCATTAAGGAAAGTAGAATGAAGATGGAGGAGGTTACTTCTAGCATATGTGCTACAGCAGCAAACATTGGAAAATGAGCTAATGAGGAAATAAAATCCTTGGAGGGGCCAAGCAAGAGGACCAGACAAAACTCGAGGAAGAAAGCTATGCAAGAGGTTGCTACTTCAGCTGCAATATCCATACAGGACACTGTTGCAATTGGAAAGGAGGCGGTGAAGATGATCCTAGAATTAGAAGACTAGGGGCTTTTTTATATTGTTTTGGTCCCTTTTGTTGGATGTTATAACTGGTTCCATTTTCTAGTTCTTTGATTTCTAAACTTATTTGAGTTTCCAGGTCTCTATAAAACTTTGGGTCTTGTTTTTTTATGGTCTTGATTTGTGGTTTCAGGTCCCTGTAAAACCTGATTTTGTTACTGTTTTGCAGTAGGCTTTAGGTTTGTTTTTCCTGTGGGACGTTATTGTTATATCATTCTTCCTTTGTTTCAGGGTTTCGGGGTCCCTTCAAAACTTGTTTTTACCTTAATATAAAACAATAAATGTTAGAGTTTTGAATTTTTTGTTTAGTCTTTTAATAGGGAACACAAAAAAAAATAAAATGATAACAACAAACATGTAGGATGTATTAAATACAACTACTTATCATGCTATGTAAAATTTGAAATTAATGCAGATGTAAAAGAATAAAGTGAAAATATTAATACACTAGCTCAATAATTTATTAATACTAATTTATATCTAAAATAATTTCATAGTTGGCTATCATATTAAGTTAGATAGGTAGTGATCTACTAAGTTGATAGTTTAATAGCAATCGCTAAATATTTATACAATTGCAGTGATCCATTAAGTTAGATAGGTAGAGATGAGTATTTAATTATAGCCTTATAGTAAGTTTCATTATTTACACAGTGAATGGATGTATCTTAGTGTCCTACATATTAGTCTATTGACACAAAGATAATAATTTATATAAACCAATGACCTAATAGTTACATATAGTGTTAAGCAAACAATTATATTATAGTGTGTTAATAGTTTCATATAGTGATAATAAGCTGAAATTAATAGTACAATGACCTGGTTTTAGGGTATGATGAATATAATTGGTATTTTCATGCTATAATAATAAATAATACAATGATAAGTTATCATATAACTTGTAAATTATAAAAATAAATAATGAAACTACCTACATGATCATAGAGTTCATACACATGGTGGAGTTTATTAAATAAGCAAATAAATAATTTTCATATGCAAACAACGATGGTGTAAGTGACATATAAGGAACAATTACTTATATATATGTATAAATCATATATTATATACTTTGTCCATGCCTTCTATGTATGGCATAGTTAAGTAATATGGTATCATAGATTATCCATATTTGTAACCATTCTTATAATAGCTTAAAAAATTACTTGATTATTAATGATAATGACGTATTTAAGCTATCTGTGATATGGATAGATCATAGATAATGAAATTGTATTTATATCTCCACTAATACAGTGTAAATGCATAAATGTATTTATCATAACATTATAGTCAAATACTAGCATCTAAATGCATTATGTGTAATCTACATGATGCTCTATTGTCCTAGAGTTAAGGGAAAACATCATGAAGCGTACAATAATATAAAATACTTAGAGATTTGTTACATGTGGTATTAAATTAACTATATTATCTAATAATTTACCTATATGAGTGGAAGCTTTGTTATAAAGTTAAATTGCAAAATAAAATAAATAGAATTCTCTTACACCTATATACATGGTGTATGGTTAGTATAGTACATAGGTGAAAATTATTTTTATTGTAATTTGTTAGTATAACTATAACGTATCATGGAGTTGAAAGATATATATAGAAATATAATTGGTCTATATAGAATAAGTTGACTTCACATAATAGTATAACAATGTATAGCAAGCTAAGATGTGTTATAGCATTAATTATTATAGATGATATCATTGACACATAACATTAAATAAAGTTATGTGTATTATATAAAAGTAGAGTATCCAGCAGTGTGGATCCATTTTTGGAAGCTAGTTACTCATATATGTAAAAATAAGGAAGTTATGCTGAAAACATATGAATTCATCGATTAAAATTTAGATGACTAATGACTTTTTTTATTATTTATACATTGTTAAGTGCTTATATACAACATATATTATGTTGTAAAATTACTCATGTAAAGGAATTATGTATATATGGGTTTAATTATTCATAATAAAAATATCACATATATAGGTCTATTTGGTCATATGCATATACCCATAATTAATGAGATGGTTAAAATAAGTCAAAGGATTCTGTGGGACATGAAACTATAACCATATTAAAACAATCTCCTAGAAATGGAATGAGTTGTTTATGAGTTATCTAATTCTCTTCATATATTATGATTGATTGCCTAAAAGTAAGTAGTATGTGCATAAAAATGGTGGACTATATTATTACTACTTTTACTATATACTTGAATCTACTTATGGATATTAGATGATGAAATCTAAACATAGGATATACTTGATTCATATAATTTGTACTTATTTGCCTATTATTTAGAATTATGAGACATTCGATTCTTGAAATGTAAGACTGGTTGTTTATATTGACTACTTGTGTTCATAAACAATGAACTATGATATTATGGGATGTCATAAAGTACTAAAATATAAATGTATGGTATATATGGGTAGTACAAACTATTATTAATATATTTAAAACTTGTTCATATGTTTGACGGACTAATTATATGTGTGTTGGTTAGTTCTATGAATATCATCTTTTATGAGAGTTAGTAGGACCATATTTATGCATGCATACAACCCCTTGAGAGCATATAAAATGCTAGAAATGAATATTATATGTTTCATGTGAACTAATACTTTCTTTGTTATATCTAGTTGCTTGCATAGAAGCTTATGTTTCCATTGTTTTATACTATTTTATTATGTATGATTGTGGTAATTAGTAGTATTTTAGAATACTATACTATGATAATATGGGTTATCATAGGGTGTAGTATATTTGGAAAATATTTATATTTATTATAAACTATATTTAAATGTGTAGTTCATATAAGTGTTATAAGTTGTAGTCATTATTTCTATTATGGGAGAGATAATAATGTGAGATTCATTCATACATTTGATGGAATAAATGTATGTTTTTAGATTATATTTTGTTTAGAATATTATATGTTTGATAGTAGGATTTAATCTATGTTAATATATTGGTTATATTATATTAACCAAATCTTGCATTATTGATACTGAGTAATTAGTAATATGGCTTTCACTAGCTTACTAGCATCACAATGCTAGATGAAGGTAATCCGATCAAGTGGTGTGTATGAAATTGATTGATCCTTAGATTATTATTTATTATTTAAAACTTGGGTAAAGTAATGTTTAGTGATAAATTATAATTTCATGAGTATTATTTATGTGTTTGTGATATATCTTGTAATAGAATGGGTTTTAATAATATACAGTATGTTTAGTTTTAGAAATCATACAACACACGGGTACTAGCTTGTCTTTTTGGATTCCCATGCCATCACTACCTACTCATCCATAAAATGAGGGATATTTCTATATGGGATTAGTTTGGGTGATCTATGGTCCATGGTTGATGTGGAAAATTTCTTGGATGATGCTCTCCCTCCACACAATAATACTACTTTTGAGATGACACTTGAGATTGTCATAGATACTAGATTCCAGGGAACTATGCTCTAGGGAGCCATGTAACTTATATATGTACATTATATTGTATTACATTTATGAGTTGTAATTACTTATTTGTTATACTTTAATAGCATTGGTTGTAGGCATGTATTTGTCATGGTTGGTTAATTATGATTACTTTCTATATTCATATTATGAGGTGTTTCTTATGATGATAATGATCAGTGATGTATGATGTAGTATTATTCATTTATAGTTATCACACTTAAATTATTTTATATGATCACTGATTATATTCTCATGGTGTAATCTATTCAAAGTATTTTTTGTTTAATTTAAAAAAAATTATCACATTTTCTATGTTAAACCTAGCAGGTTGTTATAATTAAAGTGTGCATAATGTTATCACATCAAGCCATAATATGCCTAAGATAGATCATGGAAATGTTTATATATTAAAATGTATAATATCAACAAGTAATCAAATATATATAAGAGCACTCAAAATCAAATCAAAATACAATAGTCCAAGGAGACCTCAAACAAGGGGCATATTCAAATGTCACACATTTAAAGGGACATAACTTAGTCAAATGTCCACAAAACAAAGAATAACATATTATGTTAACCTTTTAGGGTTTAGATATGTAAATCTTATGTTTGATTAAAGCGATGAGTAGTCTAAATCAATGAAATAATATGCAATAAATAACCACTTATTTGTTATAAAATTTGACTTACTTTGAATTTCTAAAAATAGTAATAAATATGTGCAAATAAAGACTTTTATGGAAAATACCTGATGTGAAAGTGTAGACACTGTAAAATTGTACTAGATGTTGAAATGCCTCAAGATACCTTAGGGACCACCATACCCTTCTCAACCCACTAACCAACCCATTGAAACCCTAGGACTAGTTAGCTATGTAGCTAACTAAACTCAATAACTTACTAACCTAACCATTACCCAACCTCTTTCAACCCACTTTGATGTTTTACCTCTAGACACTCAACCATTGATGGTTAGCTTAATTATCGATGGTTATCCTGACCATCGATGGTTAGCTTAACCATCGATGGTTAGCTTAACCATCGATGGTTAACCTAACTGTGGATAGTCAGATCTTTAACCTTCTAACACATCACCAATTATGTGTGAGCTAGCAAGGCATAATTAAATATGTTCACCTTATACAGTGTTAAAAAACTCCGAAGGATCAAAATTAGTAAACTAGCCTACTAGAGAACCTTTTATCCTCCATATTTTTTTGCCTATAAAAGGAGGTAAGATCTATCATCACAAGTATTCTTGCACATAGGTATTCAAGCTCTCCATCCACCTAGTCTTCTTCCAGTGATTTAGAAATAACAAAAAAGATCTGAACCTCTACCAAAATTGCTCTCAAGGCAAAGTACCATTACTCTTTTGAAATTACTCCATCCATCAACCATCAAGCCATTTAGCAAGCACTAGGTATATTTATACTTTTATTTTGTTATTCTAGTTTTTGACCTCTCTTCCCCATCAAACCTTTATGCACTTATCTTCTAACTTCTCATTTATCACCAAACTCTTGAACAGACCCTTACTTAATCAGCAAACCATTCTACAACTCTTTTCTAAGTATCTTTATAAATCCATAGGCAACCACCAATGGTTAGAATAACCACTAATAGTTACCTCCAACCATCAATAGTCACCCAACCACCAATGGTCAGCTTAACCGTCAATGATCATCTTAACCATCAATGGTCATTGTAGCATGAAATAACAACAATTTATTTTTGACACTTTACCCCCAACCAAATCTAACTTTTTGTGTCCCTACTTGTTCACAAACCCCTACCTAATTTTTTGAACCTAACCTGATCTATCTTAGCACTAGTATTGACCTAATTTTGCTATATTTAGTCATTTTATTTATAAATCATTCATTTACTGCTTATATTTGATTTTAGTTACTTTATGTTATTTAATGCAAGCATATTTATTTCATCATTTTTAACTTAACTATTATCAAAAGTGGATTGATAGCCTCCTAGTAAGCTCATGCTTCTTGCATCTAGCTCATGCTAGGCATTCCACTTAACTATCTTTCTAGTAACACCTTTTGTTAGTGCTTTCTTTTCTACATCTAATCCTTCTAAGACAAAAATGAGATATCTACATTCGTCTAGATCACGTGCACATCAACAACCAGGTATTTTTACCACACCCTTATTACTAGTTTCTTATCTTCTTCCAAAATTAATAAATGAGTATAAATTAAGAGAAACATTTTGGCATGCCTAGTGCGACTGTAACATAATATAGGCAACCATTTTTTCCTTTATTCTTTTCTCATACAATGAAATTTGAAATTTCTTTTGGGCTTAAAATGAACCTTGCATACATTGATTGCTTGTGGGTTTCAGTTCATTTAATTAACTTAAAAGAAAAGTAATTAATTGTAGTTTCACTCTTTTTATCACACATTTTACAAAACCACATAATCACTCAACACATCAAAACAAAATTGAGATAAAGTCTAACTAGGATTTCATCACCTAGTGGTAAACCCTACCCTTTCTCGACAATCATACTTGGAGGTCATTACCAAGGGGAGAACCAACTTAGCTCTCTAGTTGAGTATAAACTCTAAAATTTAGTATATCTTGGCTAAGAGCCTGATACCCTTATCATTGTGGTGTGTGAAGTGAGGGGGTAGGCCCCAATATCAAGCCATGCACTGACATTTAATATAGATTATTTTTTATCACCTAAACACAACCTGAAACCAACCTTAAATTTCCTCTTTAGTACCTGATCTACAAACCAAATTTCTTCTTCATACTTTCTAAGGAATAATCTTAAAGTGATCTAAAAAGAATCCTAAGTTTTAAACTCACTTTAGTTTATGTTTTGATTGCCTTGAGATTCTTTTCCTTTTACTTTCTTTATGTTTGATTTGTGAGCTTTTGTAATTTCTTTTCTATTCCTCACATGGTCTTTACTAGACAACAATTGAGGAATAAAATCAACCAAAAACCACCATATTCCTCCTCTTCTTCTTCCATGGAGTACACTTTTGATGTTGAGAGATCTCCTTATCTTTCTCCCCTTCCTACCATGCCTTAGATAGTTGTTGAGGGTGATATAGATTTTTCTACCTTTCTTGATAACAACCCCATGGCCCTTCAATATTACCTCGACACCTTAGCTTATCACACCCCTATTACTTTGATTCCTCCTATGGATCTATATGGTATTCCTCCCCTCTTATGGTTGGTCTTACCTCTAACCAACCTTTGATTACCTAAACATCTTCTTCCAGCAATATCCCATCCACTACCACCACCCAAACCCAATCCAACATCCCAACCAATAGCCAAACACCTCCTACACCAACCAATACCTCAAATATAGGGGAAACCTCGCCTCTTATTACCCATACCTCATCCACCATGGGGGTATCTTCTACCGCTATTTCCACCATTCCCCTTATTACTTCCGATCCACAAATTTCTACCCCACTTCAAACTTTGGTGTTATCCATACCTCCTACCCTTCCACCTATTTGCATAATAATTACCACTTAAACCTAGCCATATAAAAACCCATCCATACTTATAAATAAACCCATATCAATCCATCAATAAATACTCATGACATCTTACCAATATGTTCCTAATATACAAGGATTCATACCACCTTCTACCCAACCTTTTGTCCCCATCAACCCTTATGTGGCACCATCCCAACCTCCAATGACCACAAATCAGTATGTGGTATCATCTCAACCCTCTAAATCTTATCCATATATTTCTTCCACCCAACCTCAACCAAATTTACCATCTAATTATGGAGCTTCCCAACCTCAAACAAATTTGGTCAAATTGTTAATGGATAAAATGACCAAAATAGAGTCATCTATTTATGGGGCTCATATCCTTTTATCTTATGATCAAATATAAAATGAACCCATCCATCCCTATCTGATCTTATCCTCAATGGGAACTACCCAAGTTTTCCAAGTTTCAAATTAAGGAGGACCCCCAACAACATTTGAGAGCATTTTGACATTCTTGCTATTTGATTGCATATGACGATGCTCTACTCCTTCATACCTTCCCCATGTTTTTATCTGGATCCTCCCTAGATTGGTATACTAATCTCACTAAGAACTCAATATTTTCCTTTTCTCAACTTTTCCAAGTATTTTTAGATCATTTATCAGTTAATATATCAAAAAATGTCTCTATTATCAACCTCTAATCCATTAGGCAATTTGATGACGAATCAATTGCCAATTTTGTAGCTAGATGGAGAGGTCTTATCAACCAACTTTATTTCTCATTAACCTAACCCAAATTAATTAATTTTTTCTCTCGAGATTTTACCAAACATATTTCTCCTACTTTTCAAGTTCAAACTTTCAATACTTTTAATGAAGCTTTCACCATGGCACAAAAATTAGAAATTCAAGGCATTGATGAGGGAAAACTGAAACTGCAAAACAAAAACTCTAAATTTAAATCTAATGACCCTTAATCAACCAAAACCACCAATCAATCCAACCATCCCAATACCAAACCAAAGGCATACACTAACTCAATTTTCCTTAAACTGTTCCACCTCCAACTATCAACCAATCCAACCCAACCAATTCCTCTAATTATTCTAACCAACAAATCTGAAACCAAAATTGAGTTGCCCCAAAATAATATACTCTAATAAGGGAGTATTATGCTTTATTTTTGGATAAATTAATCAAAGTAAACATTATACAACTTCCTCCAATAAAACCTCCCCAACAAATTTATGCCTCTCACCCTACACCTAATTGGTATAATGAGAATGATCTTTGTGCTTTCCACCACATCATTGGACATGATGTTAATAGGTGAAATAACTTTAAGACTATTATCCAAAACATGATTGATAAGGAATAACTTGTATTTTATAATCCCAATCCACCCCAAATTTAATCCCTTGAAATCTTTCATAAACCCATTCCCAACCATGCCCGTTACACCAACTATGATGATAATAAACCAGAAATATCTCATACTCATGATGTCCATACAATTAATGTAATTATTAGTAAACCTATCATTAAGGAGACTAGTACCTCATCTACCCCTTCCTTCATTCCACTCATTAAAGTGGTAGACTCACCCTCTATTCCTTTAGACACCCAAATAGAGGAAGTAACCACCCCTCTTTCCTTAGTTGAGGAGACCATATACTTATCCACATCTCCTTTGATAATAATTACAAAGGAGGCAACCATTGCTTCAATCACCTCTTCACCCACTCCACCTATTAAATTGGTTAAATTACCCTCCATTCATTTGAACACCCAAGCAAATGAAATAATCATATCCATTCCTTCACTTGAGGCTATCATATCTTCCTCCTCTATCCTAGAACCACCCATTCTCTCTTTAGGAACCATCCCAAAAGAAGAGATCACCTTACCTACACCTTCTAGGGAAGATACATCCTCCCAAACCTTAGAACCCTCCATCAACAATAAAGGTAAAGAAACCCTTTCCTCGCCTCCACCCATGGGATTAACCTTTGAAATAAATGACCAAGGAATTAAACCTATTTACAAGCCATTTTCTAGATTAGTCCAAAATATAGAGTTTAATTCTCAACCCAATATGGGTAGATCCACATTTTGGAATTATCTTGGGCTCCCTTACCAAAACAAACTTGAACCTTCAACCTCTCTTGCATCCACCATCAAACCTATCATTACATCAACCCCATCCTCAAACACTTCTTTATCCAAAACCATAGGGGAACCATCCAATCCACCTCTATCTAAAATTGTCAAATCACTTTACACCTCTCTAACCAAACCCATTAAGAATATAGGAATACTTCCTACACCTATCCTTACTCACCCATCTTTAAATTTGGACTTAACTCATTCTAGTCCACTAAATAAAACCCCAACCAAACCAACTAGGAAGGTGGAACCAATCAAACTCCCACCTTGAACTAGAGTTATACCACCTCCTTCATACTTACCTTATATTTTTGAACTCCATCCTTCTACCATCTCATGAGCTCATCCTTATATCAAGAAGGTGAACCCTCCCATAGTTAACTATTCCTCATTTAGTAAACCTTATCCTTTTACTTTACCTACACCTACCTCCACTAAAACATTAAACTCCCCATCATTCTTAATTACCCTAGCTACCCATACCTTTCCACCTATCACCAAAACTTCACCCTCCACCTCCAATTCTTCAACCTCTAAATCAACCATGACCAAACAATCCCAACTAAGACCACTTACCAAAACCCTTACACCACCTACAATTTCCATGGTGAAGCCTATTTCTAAGAAGGATCCCACTCTTAAAACCAAAAACCCAACACCCTAAATACCTTTGATCAAATCTTATTTAACCATTTTATAAAGGTTATTGTAAACCTCTTCCTTAACCCTACCACCCATCAAACCTTTCAACCCTTCACATCTTAAACCATCATGGTTCAATGAAAATTTGATTTTATTATACCATAGGACTCTTGTACATGATACAAAGAATTTCAAATCTCTCCAAACACTTGTCCATAGCTTATGGGATGATGATGATCTATTATCAGATGAACCTCCCTTGAGCCCATTACCAATCCAAACACCAGCTCAACCCATCCAACATTTACCTACTCCTTCACTCTCATCTAAAAATGAGGAGTAACTGAAGCAACCACCTAGCCCAACACCTCCCTGAATCCACACTATCCATATGGTTACCCAATCTAAAGCCCAATAAATATATAAGGTAAAAGCCAAAGTTTCCATACCATAGATCTACCCTTCTACCCCTCAAACGTATAACCAAAATAAAACACCCTCACCTTTACCTTCACCTTCTCCAAAATCCAAAATATCTATTTTGGGTGCCTCTCCCTCTAACCCTTATGAATCCATCCAATGAGTAGTGTTAAAACAACTTTAATAGACACTAGTAAAGATGAGCATTTATGAACTAAGCAACACCTCACCCCATCATTGCCAAGCATTTATCGAGGCTTTATAATCAATTGAGGTTTATTCATAAGATCCTCAACCTCTTGCATCCTTTGTTAGAGACCTTCAACTTTCTACCTTCATCACCTTTTAGGATTTAAAAATATCTTCCATCAATTCTAAAGATCATGATCCTCCCCTCTTCATCATGGCATACATCAATCAAACCCACATCAAAAAGGTAATGATTTATGGAGGATCTATCATTAACATTATCTCCTCCCATGCCTATGACCAATTCCAATTACCTAAGAATATCATGTTAGAAATTACAGTAATCCTTCACTCCTTTAATGACACTATGACCACTACCTTGGGGATAGTCATCCTCCACATCCACTTAGGATCTCACACCATTCCAAAATTCTTTTACATTTTAGAGGGTGAGTTCCAATACATCTTACTTGGATGCCCTTGGATCCATGCCATGATTTGTGTCCCTTCTACCTTATACCAATGTGTCAAATTTGAACACAGGTCAAATTGTTACCATAAAATCTAACCTTATCCATTTTACATCATGAAACATGACATATCGACCCAATGACATTCTTCTTCCTCATTCATCCACCTCACTACTAACCAACAATAACACCACCTCACAAATAAAACCAACAATACTTCTACCCCTACCATCGATAAAGCTTCAATTATCTCATTTATTCCTTCTTCTAAAATTCATATAGAGGACCCCTTGAAACCCATGTTCCAACATCTCTCACTTGGGGAGTATCATATTTAGCCTTGGATGCTTTCCCTACTCCTCAATAATATGGGAACCTCACCCATGATCCTAGTTATAACCCCAACATCGAAACCATTATCCCTTTTTAGCCTCCTAACAACCCAACATAATCTACAAGGTACTTGATCATCCACTTCTTAATTTCACCATTACCTCTACCATCTGACCATTTACCTCTGACTTATCCTATCTTGACAAACTAGAATTTTCTAAATTATACCTTCATAGGTGTGTTTGGAAGATATTTGGCCTAGGTTGGTATGATCATGGACCTCATGAGTTACCTTCCATCAAAACCCAAAAACCTTGTTATTTATTTAGCCTTTGGTTTTTACCACTATAATAACCCACCTCACCTAAACCCATCACCACCATCGATGAGGATATCCCATCCTCACCAACCCAATCTCCTTTGAATTTAGAGGATTTCAATATCATCCCATCTAACTTTTTTTTTATCAATACTGTTAGTTTGGTTCCCTTGACTTATACAAAGGATACTAAACTAAAACCCTTCCTGTCATCCATCCTAAAATGGTAGAAAATGATTATCCTACCATTAACACCATCCAACATCAGGATGATGATTCCATTCTCACCTACCTCAGTACAGGGGATTTTTCTATCCATAAATCCCTTCCTCCTAAGAACCAAACCTTGTTGAATAAATCCACTATCGATGTCAACTTGGGTACTCAAGATAACCCTCATATTGTCAAGATTGGTCAATCCTTAAATTTTGCAGAGAAAAAAGATTACCCTTCTTTCCTTTATGACTAAAACATAACATTTACTTGGTCCTATTAGGATATTCCTAGAATTGACCCTTTCATATCCCTCCAAAACATTGTCACCCATCCTGATGCTAAGCCTATTTAATAAAATATTCATAGGATTCACCTTCACATCACCCTTCTAGTAAAAGAAGAGCTTTAGAATCTCTTTTCTATCAATTTCATCTATCCCATCAATTATCCTCAATGTATTTCTAACATTATTCCCATTACCAAGCCTACAAGGGGACTTCACTTCTATATCAACATTCATGACCTCAACCTTGCTTACCCAAAGGATGACTTCCCTTTGCCTAGCATGAATAAACTTATTAATCTTACATCTCACCATGATATGTTATCTCTCATGGATGGTTTCTCAAGATATAATCAAATCTTGATTACCCTCAAAGATCCACATAAAACTTATTTCATTACCCCATAGGGAACCTTCTATTATAAGGTCATGTCATTTGGTCTAAATAATGTTGGATCAACCTACCAACATGCAATGACCTACATCTTCCATGATCTAATCCATAAAATCATATAGGACTATGTAGATGGTCTCCTTGGCAAATCTAAACATTATAAGGATTACCTAGTTATTCTCACCATCATCTTCAAATGCCTAATCCATTTCCACATCAACTCAACCCCAAGAAATGTATTTTTGGGGTCCTATCTATAAATATTCTTGGGCTTTATCATCTCTTTGAGGAATCAAAGTAGACCCTACCAAAGTCAAAGAAATTTTGGAGATGCCTCCTCTAACCTACCTTAATAAACTCTGTATCCTACAGGGGAAGCTCCAATCCATCCACTCACTTCATCTCTTAGTTATCTGATAGATGTTAACCTTTTCACCATCTTATTAAGAAAGATACATCTTTTAAGTGGAATAAGGACTACTAACATGCCTTTGATTCACTCAAATAATACCTTCTTTCTCCACCTATTCTTACCCCTCCTAAATAGGACCAACCTGTCTACCTTTATATATCTACCACTGAGTATTCCTTAGGGTCAATGTTGGCTCACCATGATGAACAAAAAAAGAGCAAGTTGTCTACTACATAATTTGAACACTTATAGAGTATGAGACTTGGTACACCCATTCCAAAAAACTTTGCCTCACCTTAGTCTTTTTGGCTTCCAAACTTCATCATTACCTTCTCAATCATAAAACCTTTATCATCACTAACACTAGCTCACTCAATAACATGCAATCTAAACCATACTAAAACTAGTATATGGCTAAGTGGCTCATGCTTCTAGCTGAGTTTAACCTTGAGTTCCTCCAAAAAAAGTTGATTAAAGGTAAAATCAATTACCAACCAATTAGTTAAAGCTCCTTTACAAGACAACCAACTACTTCCTCTTGCATTTTTAGATGATTCCATGATGACACTTTCTCAAGAGGACCCCACCTACCAAATTACCATGTTATTTGATGGCACCAAATGCTAGTGTGGTGTGGGCATCAAAGTTATTCTCATTCCTACTGATGGTGAACCTTTTCCCCTCTCCTTTAAACTTGATTTTTAATGCACTAATAATATGGTTGAGTATGAATCCCTAGTCATAGATCTCCAAACCACTTTAGCCTTGGGAATAAAGGCTATTAATGTCTTTAGTGATTCCCAACTTATGGTCAACTAGGTCAATGGATCTTACCAATGTAAGAATGATGTCTTAAAAAAATTATAAAAAACTAGTAGATGTACTCTTAGCATTATTTGATAATTACCTTATCCAGTATGTTCCATGATCTACCAACAAGTTCATAGATATAATGGCTTCCCTTGATTCCCAAATCCCATCTCAACCTACCAATTCTAAACTCTTTTTTACCATCCACCATTTTATTACACCATCTTATATCTATTCTAACCTTCCTACCATTTATAGTGTGGAAGCATCTCCATCTGACATATGGTATGAACAAACCTTTAACTACCTTAACCTCAACATCATTCCTCCCAACCTCTCTAGGAATACTCAAAGAGCCTTTATTTAGAGTACCTCTTGTTATACCATACTAGGGGGAATCCTTTACAAGTTTAGTTTCAATGGCCTCCTTCTCTATTGTCTACATAGTCATGAAGCTTCCCATGCTATCAAGGAAATGCATGACAAAATATATGGGGGACATTTTAGTGGTTTAGCTATCACTAAATGTATCCTTCACCTTGGCCACTATTGTCCCACCCTCAACCAAGACTATTAAAATTATGTAAAGAAGTGTGTCAAATGTCAACAACATGCTAATTTACATCATGTACCTCCCCATGGCCTCTAGGTATCTAAAGACTTTTGTCCATTCTCACAATGGGGCCTAGATCTTATTGGGGAAATCAATTATCATTCTTCACAATGCCACCAATCCATCATTACCACCACTGAGTATTTCACCAAGTGGGTGGAATCCATTTCTCTCATCTCAACCAAAGCTGACAAGATAGTTAACTTCATCAACCATTATATCATCTATCATTTTGGTATTCCCCATAAGATCATCACCAATAATAATAAATATTTTAAGAACAAGCAATTCCAATGTCTCTACGATGCATTTGGCATCAAGTTAATCTTTTCCTCACCTTAACATCCACAAGTAAATAGATAGGTGGAAGCCTCTAACAATACCTTTAATAATATGTTAACAAAAGTAGTTAGTGCTTCAGGTTGAGATTGGCATTTGCACATCCCTTTCAATTTATGGGCCTATTACACTAGCATTCAAACCTCTATGGGTGCTACCCTTTTCTATTTAATCTTTAGAGTAGAGGCAGTCTTTCCTCTTGAAGTCCAAATTCCTTCTCTTCTCTTATCCTTACAAGACATCATTTTTTAGAGTGATTATCATAAATAAAATCTAGCATGACTTGAGCTAATTGATGAGCATTACCTCATAGTGCTTAACCATCTTCATATCTATTAACAACGAATCAAGTGCCACCTATAAGAAATACCTAAAAGAATGGGAATTCAATATCAGAGACCTTTTCCTAAAGGAAAACCAACATGTAACCAATATGGAGAAAATCAAAAGAGGTAAGTTTTCTTTTAATTGTATTGGACCCTATATCATAACCCATAAGTATGGATCAAGAGCTTAACATTTTTCCTCTCTTGAAGGTAAACCAGAGCTTGAGCCTCTCAATGCTTCATAACTACATCCTTTCTTTTGTTAAAT
>JARHVA010010747.1:67500-134197 GCA_037957365.1 Torreya grandis | reverse complement strand
AACAACTCTACATGAACGTATGCATATCTAGAATTCATAAATTAATTAAAATCTAAACATTGAACTAGAAACTTGAGGAAGCAATCATGATAACAAAAAAATAAACAAATACGATACAATCTTTGCAAAATTCTCTTGCTTGCAATACTTTCTCAAAAAAATTCCTCCCTTTTTACAATTATAATACCCCCTTTTATAGGTTGAAAGAGAAACCTTGGGAGGTATGTTAGTTAGGAAATATCAAATAAGAATTAGACAAGTGTCAAGGACAAGTTTTCCTTTCATAAATATTCTATAACTAATGACCCTTTCCAAATGTGACTAACCTATAATCCATGTGCATTACACATTGAACATGCTTTTAAAAAATATTATATTATTTCAAATGATATACAAGGTTTTGATACAAAATAATTTATAAGTGAACTTAATTGACTTTGATATGCCCCCATGGCTACAAACTTTTACTTTTATACCAAAGTCTTCATGGATTTGTCTTATTATTTATCATTCAATTTGAGATTGATGATTGGATCCATGAATAACTCCTTTGTTTATCCTATTAAATATTTGAAGACTTCATCTGTTCTATCCAAGGCTTCTTTAATGCTCCTAAAATTTCTAACCTTCTCATTTTCTAGCAAGATCATGTCTAAGACACATTTATTTTCATCACTCGTAGTGCCCTTGATTTTATTCTTGACCTCATGGATAAATTTAGTAACCCTGTGTTTGAACTCTTCATCATTTATTAGGCATATAGGACTAAACATAGTTGGATCTTAAATCAAGCCCCCTAGTATTTGTATCATTCTTCACTCTAATTGTTTGAAATATCTCGATAGACCTTCCATTATTTTAGACCATTTATTCATGTCCCTAAATTTTTTCATCAAAATTATCATAACTATTGACGTAGTGGATTGCACCCTTGACAGGAGGTTGAGTCTCCTACCTTCCTCACATCACAATGGAAACTCCCCTCTTTCCTATGGGCCTGGCAAAACTAAGGGGGAGAGTCTCTAGATAAGGGCTAATCTCCCTTTGATGCATCTGAGTTATTCCAGTAAATTCCTTATATATATATATATATATATAAGGGGGGTTGAAAAGAGAGAAGGATGCTGAAAACAACATAACCTAACCTAATAGGGTGATGCACCAAACAGTTTTAATATAATCACACTCACACTCTAAAGCATAAAGGCACATACATACACTCTAACTAGTAAGAAGGCCAAACTATAGGGCGCTTGATAGGGAGGATTGAATGGAAACACACAGAAAAAGGGATTACCATAGGCACTATAGGAAGAGCACACTGTCTAGTAATCTCCTTCTACCTCTGTGCTCCAAGAACAGCTCTTCTTATCACCTAAAGAAATGGCACTTTGTATATACTAGGTACGTTGGTGTCAACCCTGTAAAATCATTAAAAAGTAATGAATGGACACAAGACTAACACTAAGATGCACTTAGAGATATATGCAACCAGAATAGAGGTAAAAATGCATATTTTATTGATTCTAGGTTAAAAATGGTAGGCCTTCGCCTTACAATGTGAGAGATATCTTTCTTGAATGAGAATTTTGTAATATATAGAGGAAGGAAAAGGCCTTTTAGTGCCCTTTTAAAAGTGACCCATGTGTGCTCTGAGCATTGGTAAGAGGAAGCTACTTGATAGATAATGTTATGTCAGCTCCTATTTTGACTTCAAGAATTTAAAAGATAGGCCACGTCATTTGTCTATAAACAAGACTGCTCCTTTAAGGCATTCATGTAGCTTGTCTACTCATCAATGTAAAGTGAAGAAAAATGGGTCACACCATTCACTATTTGCACCTCTTGATGACCAATTTGTAGACACTATGTCAACTGCTAGAGTAACTCCTTGAGTTGACACCTTTGCCAATTAGACTATTTTGTCCATTTCTAAACTTGGTTCTTTTGTCCCTTCCTAGCTTTGTCTTTTCTGATAATTCTTTGGCTCTTTGGACTCCCTCCTCGATGATTTCTTCCTTCTGGCCTTAAGCCTTTGAATTCCTTCGAGTTCATGCTTAAGTCTATTAAGATCAACAACTATTTCATTGCCACAAATTTGACGTCTTCGAGTCTGTCATCCTCCTTAGCAATTCTTTCTTGTCTTTCCTACTTGCTTTGGATATTTTCCACTGATCTCAACAAGTGACACATGGCATGTTCTATTGTGAAATAGGTGAGGACACATGGCAACATCCACTTAACTTATAGAAGCTTTAGATACCTTTTGAGAGTCCTACAGAAGATGACACATGGTGGTTTCCACTGAGCTTTAAAAATAATATAGAAACATTCAGGACTCATTTGGATTCACACGAATGATGACACTTGGTGCGCTCTGATTTAGGAATTAGTCTAGGGCTCACCATAGTCCTTAATCAATAATCGAATGAAAGGAAGAAACTACAGATGTTGACACTTGTTAGCTTCTACCAAGCTTTACAAGGGACATGTGGCACGTTTCATTGCTTATATCAAAACCTTCTGCAATTTCCACTTGGCACCCTCTTCAAAAATTTAAGGGAAGATTATTGAAAGAAGATTTGAAACTTAGATGCAAACACTTATCGTGCTCCATCGAGTTTTACAAGGGACATGTGGCACATTCTATTACTTTTAGAGATAAATGATAATGTGTCCTGGTAGATGACACTTGGTAGCTTATACTCTTAGGATTTTCTCCTTTTGGGCATTCCTTTGAACCATTTGATTAAACCAACAATTGGTTCAATGGTTCAATGGTTCAATATTTTGTTCTACTCATCATTTGACCACTTGAACCAACCGCTTGAACCAATTGCTTAAACCAATAATGGTTCAACAGTTCAATGGTTCAATAGTTAAATATTTCTAAGTTTGATGTGATTGAACCAAGCCATTGAACCAAAGCATTAAACCAAACTGTTGAACCAAAGTGATGAACTAAGTGATTGAACCTATGTGCTAAACTTTTCCATTGAACCAAGGTGATGAACCAAAGCATGGAACTAACTATTGAACTGATTGCTTTAAACCAGGGTGATGAACCAAAGTGATGAACCAAAGCATTGAATCAAGCCATTGAGTCAAAGCATTGAACCAAGTCATTGAACCAAAGCATTGAACTAGGATGATAAACCAAAGTGATGAACCAAAGTGTTGAACCAAGTGATTTTCTTCTGACAAGAGTCAAAGAAGCTTTGTAAAACCTTGGACTCTTTAAATTGGTTCTTCATCTACCAAAAAAACTACCTTAAGAGTCCATAAAAATTAGGCCTATAGAGTCTATAGAAATTTCCTATAGAGTTTGTAGAAATTCTTTGCAGAGTCTGTAGAAACTTCCCACATAGTTCATTGAAATTTCTATACTTGTGGAAAATCAGAAAATGAATTGGCTTAGAATAGTAGGGAAAGAAGGGGACTGATTTTGGCCTATTAGACTAAGAATGGTCAACAAATTGCCGACTCTCAGGGGAAGCATGCCTACTATGCTTAGAAACTAGTTGCCTTAAAATCCATTGGGCACAAAGTTAGAACACAACATGAAAAATTTAGCAATAGCTTTGAGATATCCAAGAATCAATCATGAAGTTTTAGCCCAAAAGGAAATGAAAACACACACAAAACTAAGAAAAATACTAACCATGTGCGAAGGCATTTACGGAAAATAGGGGAAAAACAAGGAAGATATATACATGATGGGAGGAAGGCTCAGTGATAATGCTTAAGATATATCCAATTAATTGGGATATATAGTTATTCACCATCCAACCTAAAGAGTTAGAATGCATTATGTTGCTTGCACTGAGTGATGATGTATGGACCGCTCCATAGGGCGTCAAACTTCACATGCTTTCCATGCTTATCTTGGTCCTCATCCCATTTCAAGATGATATATCCTTCAAAGAAACCTTTTGATGAAGATTTCTTGTCAAAGTGTCTCTTCATATTTTGTTGGCGACTGGACATAGAAGCCATAGCCTAGTCTCTTGTCTCTTGGATCTCCATCAGCTCACATAGCCTAACCTCCATGTTATTGCCTTCTTCTAATTACAGCTAGTGAGTGAGGTCCAAGGCTGGCAACTCAAGTGAAATGGGAATCCTAGATTCCCTTCCATATATGAGTATATATGGTGAGTTACCTTTAGAGTAAAAAATACTCTATGTTTCATTCTGAGTTTCAGTTGCATGCTGCAAGGTTTTATTCCCACATAATTTTGTTTGAGATGGTGAATTTTTGAAAATAGAGAGTGGGCTCTATTTTCCTTTTGATTCATTTTATCTAAGTGTTGAAGTAAATTAGATACTACCAAGTGTCATCATTTGTGGTTTCATATTGGCACCCTCATTTCATCTCTTTTCAGTAAAAGGTTTAACAAGCTAAGTATCAGGATCAAGCGAAAAGTGCCAAATGGTAGTCATGAAAGGTCTCAATATTGCTTTTTTAAAAGCAACAAAAGATGCCACATACCCCAACAAATGAGAGTGGAAGCCACAATGTGCCATGATCTGAAGTATCTTCATTTTGATTCACTGATATAGCAAAGATTGTGATGGGTCCCAAGTTTTGTTTCTTAAGTAAGTTGAAGCCACCAGGTGTCACTGTCTATGTAAATGTGAAATGAGACCCAATTGTTTCTATGGTATAAGTAGAGTAAAGAGGGACCGCCATGTGTCATCTTCCACAAGTTTCTAAAAGGGTAGCTACAAGTAGTGGAGATCACCATGTAACCCCATATAAGTAAAGTAGAGATTGTCATGTGTCCTTTAATACAAGTAGCAGAGATTGACACCTGTCTCGATGTCCCTTTTAAAGTTACTCAGGTAAGAAATGTTGTGGGTCTTATTTTATTTTAAGTTGTTGAAGTTTTTGAGGAAGTGGATAGCGACAAGTGTCAAAGGTAGAACATTCTTGAGCAAAGACACAAAAGAGTATAAGTTATGCGAAAAGTGCCATGTGTCTTCAATAGGTGCTGTGGAACATGCCAAGTGTCATTTTCCAGTGTCTCCTAAGTAATAGAAAGATTTTCAAAGAATTAGCTAAGTTTTATCTAGCATTTAAGAGAGGGGAGCATCCTGCAATCTATTTCAACCAATGAACTGCCAGAAGACAGCATTTTAGAATGTATAAAATATCTTCTGTTAGACACTGTTAGTTGGGTTAGATTTCAGTTGGGCCGTTATATTAGAAACAAGTAGACAATCTAGAGTGAATCCAAGGCTATAAATAAGGGTGCAGAGTCACCAGATGATAATCATAAATTACGAGAGAGAATTTTGGAGAGAGAATTATTGTAAAGTGTTTAGACTTTCTAGAGCTGTGACTAGGATTATCATTTGTTTTTGTTCTATCTTCTTAAGTTAGAATGTTTATGTAATTGTGTGTGTTTCTATGCCTTTTATGTGACTAGAGAATCAATGAGAAGATTGAATCCTATGTAAAATTAGTCATTTTCTTGAGTTGGAAATTTTATATAACTATACATGTTTCTGTGCCTCTTATGTGACTAGAAAATTCAAATAAGAAGATTGAACCCTATGCCTTTGTTGACATTTTTTGTATCACTATAAAAGTAGTCTATGTTGTGAGCATTTGTTTCTATCGTTTCCATCTTTTACATTGATCATGCACTTGTTTGCTCTTAAATGTAAATGAATCTTACATATAGTCTCATTGTGCTCAAGATTAAGGTTGAATTACATTCAGGTGCATCGCCATAGATTAGATTTTCTTTCTTGCATTAGTGTTTTTGATTAAAATTCCTATCCCTTTTATTGATATATACTTAATATAGAGAAGAACCAGCTTCTTAAAAATTTATATGTTGTTTCAAGTCACAAGTCCCACATCTTGAAACTTCCCATTGTTGTTGATTAGAATCAAGTGAAATTTTAAATCATCAATAGTTTTTGGCACACCTGGTGGGACAAATCTTGAAGTCTCTTTCAAGATCATATGAACCAAAGAGCTACGAGGAGTCATAGTTGTGGACCAGTAACCAGATCACAATCTATTATAAATTTAGGTATTCTTTTGCCACCTTTGGTAATGAGTCCAAGAAAAAGAGCCAACCAGTTTGTACCAATACCCAGAGCCAATATGGGAGCCCCTATACCCCCAAGAAATTATGTGAGTTGGAACACTGGTAGTCCATTAGTTCTCCCATACCACCAGCCACTTGGGACCCTATCCTAGTGAATGCCCTAAAATCGCTACCCAAATTAATTGGGAAAGACTCTAAAACACTTGAAGAACATCTTTAGGATATATCAAATGTCTGTGCTATACATGTCATCACACAAAAAAATGTGGCCATAAGATTATTAACATCTTATTTTAAAGCAAAGGCTCTAGAATGGTATCAGTCTTTGACCCCAAATACCATATCTACATGGGATCAGCATGGAGATCTTTTGTTTGAAATATTTGAAGAGAAGGGTGATAAATCTTCTTTGTTATAGCAATTAATTACCATTCAAAGGGCACCACAAGAAGCCATGACTGACTTCAATTCTAGATTTCAAAAGACTTGGGAAAGAATCCCTGTTATAGCTAGACCATTACCAAGTATGGCTATAGTATTTTATCTTAAGGCTTTGAATTCATATATATCCATTATGTTTCAGTCACTTGGAGGACACACTTTTCTTGAGGCTTATGAATATGTGGTCAGAGTTGAGAATAATTTGATAGATGCTAGAAAGTTACCTCCAAGGCCTCCCATGCCCATGTTCCCAAAAATTTCCTTACCATTACCTCAAGAAGCCCCTAAATCTACAGCCCCACATGTGTCTATGTACACCTATCCTCAATCATCTGTTAAAGAAATTTTCCCCTCTCAGTCATCTGAGCTGGATGATATTAAGAATATCCTAAGGACATTCTCTAATGAGCTGATCAATATAAAATGATAGCAAAATACTTTTCCTAGGCCTCCATATCAAGGCTATCAAGGAAATAGATTTTCATCTTAGCCAAACCAATATCAAGGCCCTCCAAGACAAACTAACCATCAGCCAGTAAACCAATTGGTTACAATCCCCACACCCTCACAAATTATTCCTCCCAATTCAAATAGGGAGATTGTTCCAAGGAAAAATAACTATGTGGATAACACTAATGCCTAGTGTTTCCCTTGAAATAATGCTCATACACCTAGAGATTGTCCTATGAGTAATCTACAACAAAAGGTAGCAGAGCAAAGAAGAATGGATGGTCAGTTTGTAAGTTCTAATGACAATCAAGCCTACTAGTCTTTTGGTATGCAGAATTCAGTCCTAATGGCTCAGATGCAAGGGATGTCCTTGCAAAAAGAGGAAGAAATAGCCATAAAATATGCTTTGTTCTCATGGGTTTAAGATGAAGAATTAGTATTTTTGAATGAAACTTTTGTTTCCAAGAAACTAGTGGTGCAATCAGACTACTATACTAGATCAAAGAGAAGAATGTTGGAACAACCTGAAGTTGTAAAAAATGAAGTTATGGAGAATCCTTCATTTCAATGTCATCAATATGCAACTGTTAGACAAAAAATGCTTTAGCCAGTGCAGAATCAAGAATTTCCTGAACAAGTTCAAAGAAAGACAAGATATCTTGATCTTCCAAGAATTCAAAATTTTGGACCAATGAATGTGGCGGATTAGTTGAAGATGACCCCATCACAAGTATCAATTTGGGACATGTTAACTATTCCTAAATAAAGGACACTATTACAAGAAGCTCTTCAAAATCAAGTAATGCCCAAATATACTGAAGGACCTACTGATAAAAGAAAGCATAAAAACATAGTTCATCTGTAGAAAATAGACTTAGTGAATAATGCATCAGAGGTAAGCCAATCTAAACCAAATTCATTTCATTTTACTAAGATAGGTGACTGGACTAAGCATAATTAGGAAAAAGAAATTAAATAATTGTTAGCTATGACACATAGTGACCCATATGAAAATTATAACTCTACTGGTTTGGGCAATTATGTTATTTTTGATGAGGACCATGAAATCCCAAATGTTTTAAGAGAAGAGACACCAACTACTCAAGGATCTGAAAAAGATTCAGAAA
This sequence comes from Torreya grandis, assembly GCA_037957365.1. Lineage (NCBI taxonomy): Eukaryota > Viridiplantae > Streptophyta > Pinopsida > Cupressales > Taxaceae > Torreya > Torreya grandis. The sequence continues at coordinate 126,117 of JARHVA010010747.1, read as the reverse complement.
TTTGGAGTTTAAATTTTTATGGGGCTGGAAGTAAAAATGGTGTTGGAGCAGGAATTTGTCTTACTGCTCCAAATGGTGAAAAATGTTAAGGGCTATCCATTTTCAATTTTATTGTACTAATAATGATGTTGAGTATGAATCCTTAGTACATGAGCTCTTATTAGCCAAGAAAAAGGGAATAAAGAATATAATAGTAAAAGGAGATTTAGAATTAGTAGTAAAGCAAATTAGAGAAAAGGCCATAACAAAGAATGTTATAATAAAATCCTATAAACACAGAATTTGGGACTTAATAGAAGATTTTAAAGATTTTAATATTGAATTAGTTCCCAGGATTCCAAATTCTGAAGCTGATAGGTGGCACAGATTAGTTCACAATTTGATCCAACAACTAGCCTATTAGTTAACAATGAGTCAGTAAAGGTTATAGTAAGGCCAGCTATTCTTGATAATGATGAGAATTGGAAAGTATTTGAGAATGATTCTCAATTACTCTCATTCTTGAAACAATCAAGGGAATTTTATGATCAATTAGAACCAAAGATTGAAGAGGCATATGAGGATCAAATTATACAATTAAAGAATAATAAACTTCCCAAAGGTTTAATCACTTTAGAAAGCCTTTTTGATCTAGAAGATGTAAGCCTGGAGAAGAAAAGGTTCCAAGCAAACAAAGTAGATTATTTTTAAGTAGAAGAGAGTGAAGGGAAAAATTAAAATTTTGAAATTCTGCAACTCAAGAAGAGAAGGAAAGGCTAATTGAATTATGCAAAAAATATGACAGAGTCATAGCCTGGAGCTATGAAGACCTTCATGGATATAATAGAGACATCATTCAACACACAATAGAATTGACTAAAGGATCTAAGCCTGTTAGACAAAAATAGAGACCAATGAATCCAAAATTTGAGCCTCTTATGATAGACGAGTTGCAAAAACTTTTAGATTCTAAAATAATTTTTCCAATCAAACACTCAACCTGGGTACCAAATCTGGTACCAGTTATGAAAAAGAATGGTGATATAATAATTTTTGTGTATTTCAGAGATCTAAACAAAGCATCTTTGAAGGATCATTATCCCTTGCCCTCCATGGAAAAAATTCTACAAACTGTGGCTGGATCAGAAAGATTCTCTTTGTTAGATGATTTCTCTAGATACAATTAGATTTGGTTGGCTAAAGAAGACCAATACAAGACTGATTTTACTATCAAATGGGGAACATTTTCATATGCTAAAATGCCATTTGTCCTATCAAATGTTGGATCCACTTTTCAGAGAGCTATGGATGTTGCATTTGGGGAACTGATAAATAAAATCATCCTAATTTATCTTGATGATCTTACTATTTTTTTTGAAAATGTTGCTAATCATTTTGATCATTTAGAAGCTGTGTTTTAAAAATGTCAAGAATTAGGAATATCCTTGAATCCTAAGAAATGTATCTTTGTTGTCCCTTAAGGCAAATTATTGGGACATATAGTATCTAAAGAGAGAGTTTCCATATACCCAAAAAGAGTGGCAGTTATAATGAACTTACCTCTTCCAGTCAATAAGAAAGCAATTCAATCTTTCTTGGGAAAGATTAATTTTGTCAGTCAGTTCATATTTGACTTTGCAGGCTTAGTAAGACCAGTGACACTTTTGCTAAAAAAAGACCTAATTTTCAAGTGGACTACAGAAGGAAGGCAAGCCTTTGAAGAGGTCAAGAAATCTATTTCAACAACTCCAGTATTAGAAATCCATAATTTTCTAGGCCTTTTGTAATGTATGTATATGGAGGAGAGCTCAATATTTCTATTATTCTAACACAAAAGGATGATAAGCACGAGGGAGAACATCCAATAACATTTTTCTTGAGGACACTTGGTGATTATGAAACTAGATATAACTTTGTGGAAAAACAAGCATATGCTATAGTAAAAGCTCTCAAAAAGTTTAGGCATAGAGTATCAAGTAAAATTATGATACTTGTAGCACATCCAAGTGTCAGAGAATACATCATGGAGGGTGAAATTAATGAAAAAAGAGAAAACTAGATAACTAAGATCCTGGAATATGATGTAGAAGTCAAATCCACTAAATTAGTCAGAGGTAGGGGTTTGTGTCAATATATGACTCAAGATCTTGAAAAGATGATACATGAAGAGATAAATTCAAGAACAGAAGAAGAAATTGTATTGAGAATACAAGAAGTTGATCAGGAATTTTGGGTCACAAGCAGGATTCATTTTCTAAAAAATGGGATTTACCCAAGAGAACTCACTCAAAATAAGAGAAGATACTATAGGATGGAAGGAGTTCATTTTGTTTTAATTAAACAGGTTCTTTGCAGAAGAAATTCTGATGGTAAATTATTAATATGTGTAGAAAAGGATGAGGCTAAAAAAATACTACATGAAATGCATCATGGAGCATCTGGTGGACATTTTTATGCAAAGACTACAACCATAAAGATAAGTGAAGCAGGTTATTTCTGGCCTACGTTATTTATAGATTTTTATCAGCTGGTTAAAAAATGTAAATCTTGTCAATATTATGTGGGGATGAGAAGGAATGTAGTAATGCCTCTTAGCCCTATAGTTGTGGATGAACCTTTTACTCTATGGGGTCTTGATTTTATTAGAATGATAAATATAGTATCTAGTATGGGTCACACATAGATCTTAATAGCCATATATTATTTTAGCAGATGGATCGAGGTAGTGCCACTCAAGGAAGCAACAGAAATTGTGATCCTAGATTTTCTAGGGAGTATCACTACTCATTTTGGGGCTCCTCACACCATAATTTCAGATAATGCTAAAGCATTTTTAGGGTCCAAAGTATTCGACTTTACATTAAAGCATGAAATATATATATGAAAACTTCTTCTAATTATTACCCTTAGGGTAATGGTTTGGCAGAATCAACTAATAAAAACCTGATTAGACTCATCAAAAGAATAGAGGCTGATCATCACAAGGAATGGCATAGAGTGCTTAATTTAGCATTGTGGGCTGATAGAATTACACCTAAACAAGTGATCAAAATGTCCCCATATGAATTAGTATATGGGAAACTTGTTGTAATTCCCCTAAGCTTGGAGATTCTTACTCACTAACTAATCAAACAGATTAAAATTGAAGAAAATGGCCCCATGCAGGTCATATTAGTAGAACTTCTAAAAGTTCAAGAAAAGAGGGATGCAACACATGATTCATTGATAAAGCATCAGAAAATAATTAAAGACTATTTTGATAAAAGGACTTCAAATCCCCATTTTGAAACATGCTCAATTGTTTTGAAATAGGATGCAAGAGCTGCCAAACCAGGTCAACACACTAAGTTTGAAGCATTATGGACTGGCCCTTATAAAATTTGGGCATGTAAACAACAAAATTCATTCGAGCTAGAAATGATGGAAGGTGAACCTGAAGAGATTCCTGTAAATGGAATGTATTTGAAAAAATTTAGTTAAAACTATGTTTTTTTAACAATTTTAGATCATGCGGGAGTTGTGGTTTCTTTTTGAGCAGGCTCAAAAGTCCTCAAGGTCACCAATAAATGTAGAGTAAAAATACTCTACGTTTCATTCTGAGTTTTAGTTGTGCACTGCAAGGTTTTATTCCCACATAATTTGGTTCAAGATGGTGATGTTTTGAAAATAGAGAGTGGGCTATATTTTCCTTTTTGATTCATTTTTCTCTAAGTGTTGAAGTAAAGTGGATACTGCCAAGTGTCATCATCTGTGGTTTCATATCAGTACCCATATTTCATCTCTTTTCAACAAAAGGTTTAACAAGCTAAGTATCAGGATCAAGCAGAAAGTGCCAAGTGGTAGTCATGGAAGGTCTCAATGTTGTTTTTCTAAAAGCAACGAAAGATGCCATGTACCTTAGCAAAAGAGAGTGAAAGCCACCATGTGTTACGATCTGAATTATCTTCATTTTACTTCACTGATATAGTAGAGACTGTGGTGGGTCCCATGTTTTGTTTCTTAAGTAAGTGGAAGCTACCAGGTGTCGCTATTTGTGTAAATGTGAAATGAGACCCAATTGTTTCTATGGTATAAATAGAGTAAAGTGGAGACCACCATGTGTCATCTTCTATGGGTTTCTAAAAGGGTAGCTACAAGCAGTAGAGATCACCACATAACCCCAGATAAGTAAAGTGGAGATTGCCATGTGTCCTTTAATACGAGCAGTGGAGATTGACACCTGTCCCTATGTCCCTTTTAAAGTTACATGGGTAAGAAATGTTGTGGGTCTTATTTTATTTTAAGCTATTGAAGTTTTTGAGGAAGTGGATAGCGACAAGTGTCAAAGTCAGAACATTCCTGAGTAAAGACACAATAGAGTATAAGTTATGTAAAAAGTGCCACGTGTCTTCAATAGGTGATATGGAACATGCCAAGTGTCATTTTCCAGTGTCTCCTAAGTAATAGGAAGATTTTCAAATAATTAGATAAGTGTTATTTAGTGTTTAAGAGAAGGGAGCGTCCTATAATCTATTTCAGTGAATGAATTTCCAGAAGACAAAGCATTTCAGAATCTATAAAATATCTTATGTTAGACACTGCCAGTTGGGTTAGATTTTAGTTGGGCCGTTAGATTGGAAACAAGTAGACAATTTGGAGTGAATCCAAGGCTATAAATAAGGGTGTAGAGTCACCAGATGATAATCATCAATTACCAGAGAGAATTATTCTAAAGAGTTTAGACTTTCTAGAGCTATGACTAGGATTATCATTTACTTTTGTTATATCTTCTTAAGTTGGAAGGTTTATATAATTGTGCATTTTTCTGTGCCTTTTATTTGACTGGAGAATTAATGAGAAGATTGAATCCTATGCCTTATTTTATATTTTCTATGTCATTTGTAAAATTAGTCTAGGTTGTAGACTTTCTAGAGCCGTGATTAGGAATGCCATTTGATTTTTTCTCATTTTCTTGAGTTGGAAATTTTATATAATTGTACATGTTTCTGTGCCTCTTATGTGACTGGAAAATTCAAATAAGAAGATTGAACCCTTTGCCTTTGTTGACATTTTCTGTAACACTACAAAAGTAGTCTATGTTGTGAGCCTCTATTTCTATCGTTTCCATATTTTACATTGATCATGCACTTGTTTTCTCTTAAATGTAAATGAATCTTACATATAGTCTCACTATGCTCAGGATTAAGGTTGAATTACGTTCAGGCACATCGCCATATATTTTATTTTCTTTCTTGTATTAGTGTTTCTGATTAAAATTCCTATCCCTTTTTCTAGTACATACTTAATATAGAGAAGAACCACCTTCTTAAAAATTTGGAGGTTGTTTCAAGTCACAAGTCCCACATCTTAAAACTTCGCATTATTGTTGATTAGAATCAAGCGCAATTTTAAATCATCAACATTACCAATTACCCTCTTTGGGGTGACCCTATCTGCCCACAAGGCTCTTTTAAACTTGGCATGCCAAGTCCTTTGATTTTTCTCCATTGTTCACTTAATGATCCTGATCAGATTCTTATTGGTAGATTCAGCTAGCCCATTCCCCTGTGGGTAGTAATTAGATGAAGTACTAAGATAGATACCATATCTTAGTTCCCATTCATTGGTTTTAGTTCCCAAAAAAGATAACACATTATCTGAGATTATGGTAGTTGGAATCCTGAACCTTGCCACTAGGTCTTCATAAAAATCTAGGACTACACTTTCGTTGGCTTCCTTCAAAGTGATAGCCTCTACCCATATTGTGAAATAATATATGGTGGTTAGGATGCATTTGTGTCTAGCAATAAAGGGAGGGATAATCATCCCTATGAAGTCAAGGCCCCATTACATGAATGGTTGCTCTACCTGAATAGGCTATAAAGGCATGGCAACAAGCTATTGTTTCCCATCAAAGAGTGCACACTTTTGGAACTTCCATACCTAGGCATGGGTGTCCATGAATAGAGTAGGCCAAAATTAACTAGCTCTCACTATTCTTGTAGGTATAGCCTTAGGAGCAAAATGACCACTAACTGGCCCATCATGGAACTCAGACAACACGTTGTAATCCTAATTTAGGTCTATGCACCTTAAAAGGACTCCTAGAGATCCCTTCTGAATAGCACTCCATCAATTAGGACATAAGGGAAACACTAGAGTCTAAAATATCTCCTCTTGGTCCTATCAAGGCCCTGTGGGCACTCACCAATGAGAAGGAAATGCCTCAAGGCTGATGTCCAATCCTTCATGACAGCTGGTTCTTCTTCTATGGATACATCATGAATTAGCAAAATATCCTCTTTTTTCTACTTAAAGTCTATAGCAAGGTGCTCACATAGGTCTCTCTCTCTTACCAGTTTGATGATCTTGATATCCACATCGTATTCCATCACCTTAGTGATCCACCCTGCTCTCTTTTCATTTAGGTCTTAGTTGATCAAGAAATCCTTGTTGCCAGGATGTGGAACCATGAGGTGAATTCTACTATTAGACAACATATGCCTAAATTTATTTAGAATCCATATGAACACAAGGACTTACTTCTCGACATATGTGTACCTGACATCAAAACCCTCTAGGTGTTGGCTAAAAATGGCAAGTGGTTGTTCAAGGTTATCACCATTTACTTGGGTAAGCATGGTGGAGATTACCTCTTCATTTCCAAAGGTGTAGAGGTTGAAATATTTGGTGAAGTTAGGGCTGATCAAAGTAGGAGCCCAGGCTATGGCCTACTCGATCTCTTCAAAACTATGCTTTCTTTGTGTTGTCCACATAAACTCCTCATCCTTTTTTAGCATAGAGGTCAATGGCTTGACTATCTCCAAAAAATTTGGAATAAATCTCTAGATGAAATTTATTTTGTTAAAGAAACTTTTTAGGCCCTTCTTGTGTTTAGGCAAGGACAACTCCAAGATAGATTGAACTCTCTCTGGATCAATGGTCAAGCCTTCCTTAAAAACAACATGGCCAAGGAGTTTCCCCTCATGAATAGTGAACATGCATTTCCTCAGGTTGAGAGAGATACCAAACACTCTACACCTCTCAAAGATTTGTCTGAGGTGTTTCATGTGTTGGATCCCCTCCTTGGAGAAAACTATCACATCATCAAGATACACTAGCATAGTGTTAATTATTGGGCCGCAAAAGGCCATGTCCATGGCTTGTTGAAAGGTGGCACCAACATTGGATAGCCTGAATGGCATTTTTATATAAGCAAACATCCCCCATTTGGTAGTGAAGGCTATCTTGTACTGGTCACAGTCTTGTACAAAAATTTGATTATATCTTGAATATCCATCCAGGAGGGAAAAATGGTCATTGCCTATCACCATTTGAAGGATATAATCCATGCTTGGGAGAGGATAATGGTCTTTCAAAGAGACTCTATTAAGGTCTCTAAAATCAATACATATTCTGATCTCCCCATTCTTTTTCTAGATAGGAACAAGATTTGCCAGCTAAGAGGAGTGTTTGATTGGAAATATTATCCTGGACTCAATCAACTTGGTGAGTTCCTTCTACATGAGATGCTTAATCATTAGGTTGATAGGCCTTTGCTTCTGCTTGATTAGCCTTATGCCTTCTTCTAGATCAATGGTATGTTGGGCCAAACTTGGGTCAAAACCCTTCAAATCACTATACTCCCAAGCATAGGCATTAACAAAGTATTGGCACAACAAGATAAAGGCTTACCTTTCATGGTCCGTGCATGCGTTCCCAAGTGTAAGCAGCTTATCCTTGAATATTTCAACCTTATCATGGTGATCCTCCTTCATTTTGATGTTTGCCTTATCACTTTTCAACTGGTCATCTCCATTGAAGATACTCTCTAGAGTCACCAAGCCTTTAGGGAGTTTATTGTTCTTCAACTAAACAATTTGGATACCATATTGTTGTTGTAGCTTAACCTATTTTTTTAGCAAACTCAACTTCTTGCAAAAAGAGTGTTATTTGCTGGTCACTGTCAAAGACCTACCAATTGGTGATGTTATCAGGTACAGAGGGCCGGATTACTACCTTTAAGTGGCATGAACTGTGGTCTTAGCCTATTCCCCTAGGGATGTCAAACTGGGCACCAACTATTGCTAGCCTATTTGCTTGCTTGTTCTGCTCTCTAGGAATGGAGGTAACATTGAAAGCAAATAAATTTTCCACCATGTCCCATACCCTATGTTTTTAGGACTTTAGTAAAGAATTATTTGTCAAATTTTTGCCTCTTACCTTATTGACAATCATCTCATTGTCACCAAAAACCTATAGCTCATTGATTCCTCTCTTCCTTGCCCACTCCAAGCCATGGATGAGGGATTCATACTATAAAACATTGCTTATGCAAGAAAATTGGAATTGAAAAGCTAAATATTATTTCTCCTTTGAAGGAGAAACTAACACCACTCCACCACCAACTCCCAACTTACTTCTTGAACCATGAAAGAATAGTTTCCATATACATGAGCTTTCTTGGCTCACTTTCATCTGATTTAGAACAAAATTACCCTCTTCATGTATGTAATAAATTCTAAGGCCTACCTCCTATATGAACTTGTAAGGATCTTGCTTGAAGTTGTCACTTCCCCATTCATCTAAGAGTAGGTCTGCAACTCCTTCAAGGGCAGAGGATGGAGATTGATCCACTCGGAACTCTTCTTTGTCAATAATGGCATAGCTAAATTTTTTTGCCTTGAGTGAGTAAGGTTCTAGATGATCTTTATGGAGTGGATCAGATTCAATCTTAACATTAGTGTCATACTTGGTTCTAGAAACTAGATAAGACTAGTTTGTTGCTAGGTAGCCACCTATCTTGGATGTAAAATCCATGGATAAGTAGATAGCAAAGTAAGGAGGGACATCTGCCACTACCACATCATGAGGAATAGAGAAGGTCAGTCAATTGTGTAGCATCAAGCTCAAACCTTTCACCACCCCAACTATCTTTGATGGTGTTCCATCTAGCTATAGGACTCCCTTAGTTATTTCTTTGTATTTCAACCCTAGCTTGTTGGCTATGCATTTGGGCATTATCGAGGTGCTTGCTTCACTATCAATGATGAAATTATGCACCAATAAATCTCCTATGACCAAAGATAAATAAAAAGGGTGAACCTTTTCTTCTTTCCTGACTTGGCTTGAGGTTGAAGGCTATCCATTCATCATCAAAACATTATCAGCTTTTGCTAAGACAACTTGTTCATTCAGCTCATGTAATTCCTTTTGCAACATGTCCTTTTGCCCTAGTATTGATAATGAATCCCACAAGGAGATGTTTATGTGTAGCTTCTTTATCTGGTTTACCACATTGACTTGAGGGTTAACTTCTTTCAAATTTTCTTTGGGATTAATTACGGCTTGAGGCACAAGCTGAGGCACTGAAGGTACAACTGGTGGTCTAAATCTTAGAACCTTTTGGTTTACATGTGATGAAGAAGGTATTGTTGATGTTTGGGTAGACACCTAAGATTCTTCCATTGATCTCCTTTTGGACCTTGTTTTGGTTGTTACATACTCACCATGATTATCCATAGTACCCATGTAATTGAGTGCATAAAACTCACCTTCCAAGTGATTCATGAGAGGAGAATCGAGCTGAGTCTGACTGCTACTCATGTCAGGCTGCATTAAAGTCTCAAAGCCTGGGAATTGGGTAGAAGCCTAATTTTCTTATTTATTTATGTAGTGGCTTGGCATATCATTTGTATAAACAACCTACTCTTGACCATATCCCATGGTTGAGCAACTGGGCTATTCTTGTACTAGATTGTTTTGACCAGGCACCATAGCCTTGGATGATGAAGGGGCACCTAAATTATAGCCTTGAAAGGGTCTAGCCTATGCAAACTAATCCTTCCCTTGATTGTAATTTTGGAAAGGGGGTCTATTTTCTTGACCATATTGTTGATATCCTTGATTTGGCTGGTTGTTTTGAGCTTGCTACCTTTGAATAGCCACTAGTTTATTTGTTACACTTTATAACAAACTTTTAACTTCATGGAGGTCATTGGATGAAGTAGCAGCTAGATTTTCTAAGCTAGGAAAAAGAGATAATGTGGGAGTAGTGGTCTAGATTGGGGGTAGAATTTTAGGGAAAAGTGGCATATGATGTTTAAGAGCTATTTTCCCAGCCTGCACTAGGTAATTCTGAAGCTATTATAGCTATGTCATAGGTAGTAGGCAGCACTTGTCCTCCCATGGATTGGATCATAATAGTGATATCATTGTTCAACACTCTTATGTAATAAGGGAAAGCATAGCTAGGAGTCAGATTTACCATAATGGGTATTTTATCTCATGTCTTCTAAAATTGAGTGTTGAAATCTTGCATGTATTCATGTGGAGCTCTTTTCATTGTAGTCAGTTGCTCAGCAAGTGAGAGGTGGTCACTCTTCTCCCTAAATCAGTTCATCAAGAGGGTGCTCAATTCATTCCAAGAATTGATTGAATTTAGTGGTAAAGTCCCATACCAGTCCAAAACTTTGCCCTTGAAAGACAATGCTAGCAATATAATTGTGATATTCTCCTCAGTGACATTGTGGATATTGCAGAGGTTAGAAATATTTTTGATGTGTTCAATAGCTGTAATGGGATCCTCTCCATTAAATGGAGGCACACTTTTAAGGACTACTCTTGGAATTGGGTCATAATGCTAGAGATTCAAAGGACTCTAACCACAAAAGTCATAAAGGGTAATGCCATAGCTATGATAGGATGTAACTGCGGCCTTCTCATGTAGGTGTTTTTTATAGTACGTCTAGGAAAGTGGTTTGTTAAATAAGGATGGGTCCTCTCAAACCTCAGTCACTTTGCTGAGTTTAAAGGCAACTCAATGAATTTGAAAGGGACACCCTTAGTAGCAGACTGTGTGGTGTTTTTTAGGCATAGGAGGTCAGACTGGTCTTCTATCAGAAATTGAAGCTCCTACTAGTGGAGTTGTTAGATGCTGAAAATGGTTGATTTTGTTGTAACAGGACCAAAATCAATCCTAAAACTTTACTAAGTGTGAAAACTGAGTCCCACCAGGCATGCCAAAAACTATTGATGTAGTGGATTGCACCCTTGACAAGAGGCTAAGCTCCTGCCTTCCACACATCATAATGGAAACTCCCCTCTTGCCTATGCACCTGGAAAAATTGGGGGTAGAGTCTCTAGATAAGGGCTAACTCCCTTTGATGCATCTGATTTATTATAATAAATCACTAATATGTATATATATACATATATATACATACATATATATATACACACATATATATGTATATATACATATAGATATATATATATATATATATATATATATATATAATATATACATACATACATATATATATATATATGCATACATATATATATATATATACATACATAAATATATATATATATATATATATATACATACATACATATACATATATATATATATATAAATATATACATACATATATATATATATATACATACATACATACATACATATATATATATATATATATATATATATATATTGGGGGGTTGAAAAGAGAGAAGGATGCTGAAAATAACAAAACCTAACCTAATAGGGTGATGCACCAAATAGGTTTAATCTACTCACACTCACACTCTAAACCATAAAGGCACATACATACACTCTAACTTGTAAGAGGGCCAAATTGTAGGGGGATTGATAGGGAGGCTTTAATGGAAACACATAAAAAAAGGGATTACCATAGGCATTATAGGAAGAGCACACTATCTTGTAATCTCCTTCTACCTCTGTGATCCAAAAACAACTCTTCTTATCACCTACAAAAATGGTGCTTTGTATATACCAGGTATGTTGGTGTCAACCCTGTGGAAACATTAGGAGGTAATGACTGGACACAAGACTAACACTCAAACGCACTCAAAGATATATACAACCAGAATAGAGGTAAAAATGTGTATTTTATTGATTCCAGGTGAAAAATGGTAGGGATTCGCCTTAAAATGTGAGAGATATATTTATTGAATGAGAAGTTTTTAATATATAGAGGAAGGAAAATGCCTTTTGGTGCACTTTTACAAGTGACCCATGTGCATTTTGAGCATTGGAAGAGGAAGCCACTTGATAGATAATGATGTGTTAGCTTTTATTTTGACTTCAATAATTTAAAACATAGGCTGCACCATTTGTCTACAAATAAGACCACTCCTTCAAGGCATTCATGTGGCTTGTCTGCTCATCAATGTAAAGTGAAGAAAATGGGTCACACCGTTCACTATTCACATCTCTTGATGACCAATTCATAGACACTATGTCAACCACTAGAGTAACTCCTTAAGTCGACACCTTTCTTCAGCACTTGGACTATTTTGTCCATTTCTAAACTTGGCACTTTTTCCCCTTCTTAGCTTTGTCTTTTTTGCTAATTCTTCAACTCTTTAGACTCCCTCCTCAATGATTTATTCCTTTTGGCCTTAAGCCTTTGAATTCCTTTGGGTTCACACTTAAGTCTATGAATATCAATAACTATTTCATTTCCACAAATTTGATGTCTTCAGGTCCATCATCCTCCTTAACAATTCTTTCATGTCTTTCCTGCTTGCTTTGGCAACTTTCTGTTGATCTCAACAAGTGACACGTGGCATGTTCTGTTGTGAAATAGGCAAGGACATGTGGTAGCATCTGCTTAACTTATATAAGCTTTAGATACCTTTTGAGAGTCTTGTGAAAGATGACACATGGTGGCTTCTGCTAAGCTTTAGAAATAATATAGAAACATTTGGGACTCATTTCGATTCACACAGATGATGGCACTTGGCATGCTATGCTTACTTTAGCAATTCATCTGGGGCCCACCATAGTCCTTACTCAATAATGGAATGAAAGGAAGAAATCATAGATGTTGACACTTATCAACTTCCACTGAGCTTTACAAGGGACACGTGGCACGTTCTACTGCTTCTATCAAAACCTTCTGCAATTGCCACTTGGCACCCTGCATGGAACTCTGAGGGAAGATTATTGAAAGAACATTTGAAAGTTAGATGCAGACACTTGTCACACTCCACCAAGTTTTACAAGGGACATGTGGCACATTCTGCTGCTTTTAGAGACAAATTATAATGTGTCCCGATAGATGACACTTGGCAGCTTTTGCTCTTGGGCTTTTTTCCTTTCAAGAATTCCTTTGAACCATTTGATTGAACCAACAATTGGTTCAATGGTTGAATGGTTTAATACTGTGTTCTACTCATAATTTGACCACTTTAACTAAGCATTTGCACCAACCACTTGAACCAATCACTTGAATAAACAATGGTTCAACATTTCAATGGTTCAATAGTTTAATATTTCTAAGTTCAAAGTGATTGAACCAAGCCATTGAACCACGCTATTGAAACAAAGCATTGAACCAAGCCATTGAACCAAAGTGATGAACTAATTGATTGAACCTAAGTGTTGAACTTTGCCATTGAACCAAGGTGATGAACCAAAGCATTGAACTGACTATTGAACAAACTACATTGAACTAGGGTGATGAACCAAAGTGTTAAACCAAGCTATTGAACCAAAGCATTGAACCAAGTCATTAAACCAAAGTGTTGAACTAGGGCGATGAAACAAAGTAATGAACCAAAGCATTGAACCAAGTGATTTTCTTCTGACAAGAGTCAAAGAATCTTTGTAAAACCTTGCACTCTTTGAATTAGTTCTTCATCTATCAAAAAAACTACCTGTAGAGTTCATTTAAATTAGGCCTGTAAAGTCTGTAGAAATTTCCTACAGAGTCTGTAGAAATTTCCTACAGAGTCCATAAAAACTTCTTGTAGAGTTCGTAGAAATTTCCAAATGTATGCAAAATCAAAAAATTAATTGGCTCAGAATAGCAGGGAAAGAAGGGGACCGATTTTGGCCTATTGGACCAAAAATGGTCAATAATAACCATATTCAAGTGTGATAGGCTGACTATTTTAAGTTTAAGAATCTAGAATTCCATCAATATATTAATCAATTCCTTTACTTTATTATCTGAACCTTGCCATGAATTGACATGGTTTAGAGCCATGGAATTTTTCTTGTTGATCATGTCTAATTTGGACTTTATTAATCTCAAATAACTGAATGTATCATAGATAGTTACTTCAAAATTATTAGCAATGTCTTCTAGTATAGATAAAATAGATTATTTTATTTATAGTATCCTCCATTGGTATTTGTTCCTTTTCTTGAGTTAGGTGATGAAGGGTTCAACCTTTTGATGCAGAATTTATAGCCTCCTTCCATGACAACTATGTCAGTGACCCTTTATAGACCTATAATAATTGGATCATATCTGACCCCAACTGAAGACTAGGCCATATATTTTAATGGGACCTCTATTTTTAATTGGTTTGATGACTTTGCTAGAGTATCAAGTCTCCTTTCCTCTTCACCTTTCAATGTAATGATCTAAGGCTTCAACTCCTATTACATATAGATGTTTTTAGTCTTTACTATGGCCCATAGATGGTAGCTAGTAGGAATCCTCTCCAACCTTGGTTCATATATGAACCATTAGATTATAGTTAGTCCATAAACTCCATTATATTCATTAAAGAGATTAATTTTCTCCAAATGGGTAGTGATGGTCATTTTGGCTTTCTTTACTTTTGAGACAATTGCAGTATCAACTTTCCTCTTGGGAGGACCCATGATCATTAAGTCCAAGGACTTCTCTTTACCCTTTTATTTTTTATCTTCCTCAACATTATCTTCTTCTACATCTACATCTAATTCATATATCATAGAAATAAATCTGAATGCATTTTTAATAGACTCCTAACAATTTAAAGATATCATATGAACCTCTTCTTGTTGAAGTAATCCTTGCCCTATTTTTAAAAAAGATTTAGGGTTTAAAGAGATTGAATTAGTTTCTCATGGTTTCCTTTCCTCAGGTCTATGTTTTCTTTCTATATCAACTAGGGGAAGCCTATAAAAACTAACATCTACAAAATGGTATTGTCTTGGACGTAACTGCCATACATATTCCATTTTTTGATCTCTCTACAATCTAGATTTAGGCTTTATATTATGCTCCTTTAATCTTTTAGCAACTTCATAATAAGTGGTTTCTTTGGTGTATAAAAATTCAAATACACTAGGTTCATTCTCATAAGGTACAACCAAAATATCTTTAATCCTCAAGTATTCCTTTACTCTACCATAAGTATCCTACTATCTATGATCATTTATTTATAGATTAAAGGAATGCCTATGTTTTAGAGTAGCTATAATGTGGTCCAATTGTTTGAAGATGGTTTTTCCAGTTATCATGGGAAAACTATGGAAATGTCCCTTCCTCTTTGTCTTGGAAATCTCATCTATTTCATTGAAGAGTTGGTATGTAAATTTTTGTTCTACTAATTTTTCAGGGACATGTGTAGACAGTTTGAGGGGGCACTTTGGGTTCCCTATATTCTAGTAATAGTGAAAACCAAGATATAACCATATGTATCCCATTACCTCAATCGATTTATTGATTATAAGACTTATTATTTTCATGGGAATATCATTAATAGCTTGACTCAAGGCAGGATATACACAATCACAAATAAATTGGATAAGGTCTCTGTATTTATAAATATGTAATTTTAAATAATACTAAGACACACATTGGGTACCATTTGGAGATCACTCTCTTTGGTTAGAGATTTTGGTGGTAGCACACAAGGCATATATAAAATACGACCTCATGAAGAAGTCATCTCTCTTCTTTGTTTTAATCCCATAGATTTTCCTACTCAAGGAAATACTAAAGATTACACCTAAAGGAGGAACCACCACTTATTGAATAATTAAATACACCACATACACCCATATATGTTCTACACATTTTCTATGTTCAAATCCATATAGCTCATTCAACATGATCATGACCATTATGAATGCAGGTCTAAATTGGCTCACATGGATTTTCTTTTTGGGATCCATAATGATCTTGTTACCACATTCTAGCCATTTTAATAGAATATCCATCATGATATGTTTTTAGTCCCATGTATTAATTGAATGAATGTCTATCTAGGGCCTAGGTAGATTATAATATGACTAAAAAGCAATAGGGGAGATGTATGCAATTTTACTCAAACTAGGTTCATGAATGATCACACCCTTATCAATTTTAGCATATCTAAAAATAGGACTCAGGATATAGATACAGTGTAATACCTATGGTTTAGAAGCAACATAATAGAGTCCACTCATTTGGATTTTCATGATGTCATCATGGATCCTCTTTACTAGGAGTAGTGTTTCTTCTTCTTTGGTCAAAATTCTCTAGTTCTGTATATTCCACAACAAGCTTGAGTAATTATTGTCTCCAGTGTTTAATGAAGAAGCCACAAATTCTATGTCTTTGAATACTCATCCCTCTACATCTAGTCACATGTATAATTTAACCACTTTCTTTGAATTAGCTCTGTATGTTTCCATTGCTATAATCCTAATTAAATTTCCCTCTTGTAAATGATAATTCAACTATCTCATCTCAAAATAGTGAATCCAAGAATAATTTAGGGATATTTTGTACATCTTAGGTATTTTTTAAGGTTTAACTAAGCTTTAATGGTAGCAAGCAAGTTTTAAATATGTGTTTTAGTGACTTAGATCATATTTATACCTTTGCATGCTCAGGTCCACAAAATATTTTGATCCAACATGTTTTCCTATGTGGCATCTCCTCTACACATTACTTATTTAATTTTAAAATGTGATCATTATCATTTTGGAAACATGTCATCATCTCATTCCCCCTATAAACTTGATGAATTTTATTCTATTAATCTCCTTGGGATACTCCTAGCCTTCAATTTTGACATGATCATTGATATTTGATTTAGGCCTCCAAGATTATGCCACTTGGCATCTTTGTATGCCTTTTATGTGCCCCACTATCAGTATTCATCCAATTAATGCTTTTATGCCACATTATGACCTTGAATTCATTTTAAGATCTTTGACTCATTGACTCACTTCACACCATTAGTCTTCATCTTTAGGATTAAACATAAACCACTAATCTTTGATCTACAGATTAAACATGTGCTATTAATCTACTAAACATATGATCAAAGTTAGGCCATTGATCTTTTACTTATGCATTTGAATAAATTCATATCACTAATCTACATTTAATTCACAATGAGTGTGACACTTGTCACTATTATATTCAATCTCAAGATCTTTTGACATGTTGACTCTATTCTCATCACTAGATCTCCATTTTCACAATTGAATGTGCACTATCGATCTTTGATCTTGACTTATTGACCTAAAAGATCACCTACATGTCATTGATGTTTGATCTAATTGAGTAAGGCTTCAACAATTTGCACTTGTGTATTTAATTCGTACCAATGAATATTAAAATCAAAGGATAAGGGTTTGGGATATATAAAGACTTAGCATAAATCTTAGACTAAAGTTTTAATGAATTAACAAAATCGATCAAAACATAGGGCTAAGATTAAACTAATTTTAAAATGTAATAAAGTGACCTTTCAAAAATATGAATCAATTTTAATAATAACTTATGCTAAATTAATTTAGACTAAGGTTTTGATCATTAGATAAACTCAGATTTAAATGAGACAATATTATTTAATCGATTAAGGGTCAAAATAATCATTGAAGCATAAATCCATGAGAATTTGTTCATTCCAATGAAAATCCATTAATCTTGAAAGATGGAAACATATGAGCCAAATATAAGGAACATTAGTTAAGATCAAATAAATCTTATGTACTAGCATATCAATATAAGCTAGGTCAAAATATGATATTCAATAATGCATTATGATCAAGTTGAAGGCTTAATTTATAATACAATTTGAAAAATTTAACAAGGGTCCCAAATTTTTAGAAATGGGAATATGTTGAACTCAGCACTGAATAAAATAAAACTACCCTAGATGAGGATGGAAAAGTTGTGTGAACCCTAAGAAGAGATCACAAATAAATATACTTATTGTCAATGAAGGGTTTGGCTCATATACCAAAATTTTTCTCTCTTATATAGATTTAGTGGAGATCAATGACTTACTCATGGATAAGATCCTATATTAAATGCATATTAATTTTGATCTACTTAGTCTTTTAATGTAGGATTGGATTCCTATATATCTATATTTGTGCTTTGGTTGTCATAGAAGATGATAGTTGGTCATCAAAACTAAATTCCAAACTCAATGAGAATCCCTTGAATTCAAATAGTTTTAGTGACAACATTAACAAATTCTTTATATTTTACCTCAATAAATGATAAATCAATAGTATTATACTTCTTCCTTGACCAACTAATAAAACATGGACAAAGAGAAAATTATATCATGAAGTAGACTTATGATTATGAACATCACCAACCCAAAATGAATCTGTACACCTAATTAATTCAGCATCAATGTCCACTCCATAGTGAATCATGAAATTATGAGTACCCTAAAAGTAGTGTAGAATCCTCTTAGATATTTTTTAGTATATATGATGTGGTTCTCATATAAATCTAAAGACCATGACCACTGCATATGAAATATTAGGTCTAGTTTATATAATGTAGATGAGATTGCCAACAAGTTATTGATATGTGGTAGCATCAACCAAAGGATACGTACAATCAAATTCAAGCTACACACCATAATAAAATGATTTGTAGATGACTTATAGTCTACCATTTTAAATAATGAAAATAAATCAAGATCATTTTAGATTATGTACTAGTGATCTTGAAGTCAAACTGAGAAATTTTAATGCTTGAAAAGTAATGCAAGAATCCTCTGAACTATCATCAAATCCTAGTGCATCCAATGAAGAGAGAGGAGTGTCATGTGTGAATTCTAAAGGACCCTAATGAAATTGAACACTCCTCACAACAAAAAATTTATCGATGGTGGTATGGAAAATATTGTATCCATTGACATGCTAAGGATATCCAAGGAAGATGTAAGGTTAACTCTAAAGTTACATTTAATTATGTTTCATTTTTAAAATTTAGGACATATGAGGACATCCAAACATTCATAAGTGCATCACTATGGGTTTCCAACCTTTCAAAGATACAAAGGGAGTGACTCCTTTTAGTGATTTATGAAGAATACAGTTCTAGATATAACAAGCATATTTGATGGCCTCAACCTAATACTTCTAATTTCAAAAATTCATCGATGAAAGTAAGCATCTATTTAGTCTTGTTAAATGAAGGAGTTGAAAATAAAAAATTAATGTCACTTTAAACTAGCTCTAATATCTATATAGCTCTCCATGATTTTCCCTTTTCATTATTTTACTCAGAATGCTTACCAAGTATGCAACCTTGGCTAATGTCATTATAAATAAGAACATGTTACAACCCTAAAAGCTTGTCTTAATGACTTAGTTATTTAATACATTGATAGTTGATATGGCTGAATCATTCATGCCATAATTTACTAACCCCATTTGAATGAGTGAGTAGTGAAATATAACTTTGATGAGGATTAAAATGTGAGAAATTATATAATTTTGACTAAGGATTTACCTTCCAGAATGTAACATTGGATTCACTGTCTACTTCCCTAATAACTAGTAAATTAGGTGTGAACTCAACACTCTTTTCCAAATTGATGTGAGTGATATGATAAATAGATAGGATATTGGTGGATAATGACAAATAACATAAAACATAATGAAATGTATCATCATTCATTTCAATAGATACCCTCCCACTAACTTTTACAAAAGTATCATCAACAAGATGGAAGATATAGAAAAAGTTTGCAAGATAGAGAACAAGTCCTATAATGGATCCATGTGTTTTTAGGAAACAAAGTCAATTACCCATGTGGTTGGGATA
This sequence comes from Torreya grandis, assembly GCA_037957365.1. Lineage (NCBI taxonomy): Eukaryota > Viridiplantae > Streptophyta > Pinopsida > Cupressales > Taxaceae > Torreya > Torreya grandis. Next base: position 106,336 of record JARHVA010010747.1, on the reverse strand, counting down.
TAACTACAAGAAAGGTTTTGAATTATCTTTTCTATGTTTACTATATTTAGTCTTAGAATAATCCTAAGTTTATGAAGTCTAATTCGAAGAATTAGGGACACTGATATTGTTCTTCTCAAGCATATCCATCAGTTACTCAATTTACTTCTTCTTGCATTTGGATTAATTATTCCCATATTTATTTCATTAGGCATATGTGAGTTTCTCATAACTCATTTGAACCTTTGGAGTTATCATCATATGTCTAACCCTTTATTTACTCTCAAATTTTATTCTTATATTTATTCTCCTTACTTACATAAGCCTTTTGTTTGTCACAAATCATAATTAAGGCATGTGATTTATATGACATTAGTGTACCCATTTTAATAATCTTCACTTCATCTTGAGTCAAGTTAATATCAAAATCATCCAAGGATGACATAGTCCATGTAGATCTAAGGGTATGCTTGGTGGTGTGGAAGGTATAAATGAAGTAAAATAGTTAGGTCCAAATTTGGAAAGGGATGGAAATAATCAATTGAACACCCTTTTTTTCAATGTCACACACTTTGAACTATAATCTAAATGATTTGAAATTCGTTATTAAGTCTCGTATAGTTTTAAAGTCCCTTGGTCTCAAATTAATAAGCTCATTATCTAACTCATGACCTCTCATTGTTCCCTACTTCCCAAAGATTTTTTTATATGTGGTACATAACTATTATATTTATTTTTAGATTCAATATCAAAGAGCTGATCAGGAGACATAGATAAAGATAGTATATTGTATGCTTCATCACTTATGTTAAGCCACTTTTACTTCTCTTCATCAAGTGCCACCTATTTTTTTGTACCCATCATGCTTTGGCATGAGATTTTACTCAAGAAGATTTGAACTTTTACTTTCCACTTGTGTCAGTTAAACTATGTAAGAATTAGAACTTAAATCTGATCCATGGTGTAAAAAGGAAGTACGTGTTGAAAGACTAGGAATATGAAATCCTCTTGAATATAATGCATAGAGCTCAAAAAAATTCACATTTTAAAAAAAATGTTTTAGGAAAAGGAGATGTAAACTAAAATATTATGTAATATTGAATGTTTGTTGCTCACAAAATATAGTGATCTACACTTTTACAAAAAATTGGGTGTGTAAAAGTTTGGCTGAATTTTGTGAGAAAATGTTAATCCTCTTTGGGTTGGTTCTGACTAAGGGCTTAAATTATCATATGACCATGGGGATAAGGGCTAGGATTAAATTTTTCCCTTCATTTATTTTATTTATGTTCAAGTGATTTTACCCAAAAAAATGTCTCCACTTTGGAAATGAATAGTGCCACTTTACACTCTATTAAATATGACATCCTCATGGCCATCACCAAATTTAATAGGTCAGACTGTATCACAAAATAAATATGGGGGTAGTTTTTAGTGGTTGTATTTTTACATCAAACATACAATCCCTTTGTAAAACCATAGGATTTTCCTATATACCTTGTAGCTTTTGGAGATGGGCATCAGAGTTATAGCCCCATTGTGTATTCATTATGTTTGAGACTATAGTTGTAGGTTAGATTTATACCATCGTAGATGTGGGCTTCAGGTATAGTTCTATGTCTTACCATTATTATTTTATACTTCCTACACATTCATAAGTTTTAATGTCAGAAAATTTGACTAAAATTCCAGTTTAAAGTTCTACAGCCGAGTTTGTGACTATTGGTGTAGTCTATGTTTTTGTGTCAGAGTTTTTTTACTATGGATGCAATCTAGATATCTAGATTCATGGTTTAATATTCCAATAGTTATACAAATGTTTTGAATAATTATTTATAGCTTCTAATGCATTCAAAATTTACAATAAGTACATACATGTGTGGAAACTCTAATTTCTACATGTAGGTAGTGAATTTATGCAAAGCCTAAAAACTTTAGATATGGTACAGATATAAATATCTAACAAATACCCACCAAGAATATCAAAAAAATTTGAAAAAAATATAAATATAATTTCCTTTGGAGAATCTAATTGTATAGATTTGCATTAAATCACCAAAAATCCCTAAAACCCTCCAAAAATGGCATAAATCAAGTGTCATAAAATTAGGTTATGTTTACGACCAGTCCTAGGGATTTGACACCATTTAAATCTAATTGACATTTCATTCTACGTGAAAACGTTATAATTAAAATATGACTAATAGAAGATGCATTTTTCTTGTTCTTTTCTTGACTCTAAATCAAAAGAGAGCCTCAAAAGAATGTCAAAATCTTGTAAAGAGTGTATCTTAAATAGCTATGTTAATGAATGGTATATCTATGACATGAAAGTTAGTACATATTTTATTTTCACCCTTCATAAAAGGGATATATACTATAAATATAAGCTTCTTGAGAAGCTTCAAATTAAATTGGCCAAGTAAACAACAAATCTAGCTTTCTTGAAGCATTTTATAGATCATAGAGTCCTTATTTGACTCATATTAAACACTTATTACGTAATGCTAGAAATAAGAACCTTTTTGATAGATAAATCATATCTCTACTCAGATATGTGATTAGTAGGATGAGGGCTTGCATGGACAACTTGTCTATAAAACTTTAAAAGTTAAATCTAGAACTAGCCAATGTTCTTAGGTATATGGTAGACTGTGTTTGATTGCATGTCCCATTTAGGGGCCTTGAATGCCCTTAATAAATAAAATATTACACAAGATAATAATTTTTAGTGCTTGAGCGGTAAGTGTGATAAAACCATAAATAGGAGTGAGCCTAAAATTATGCATACTAGTAAGGCATTAATAGGAGATGTTGGTTCAAAGACTATTTATCAATTGTGTAAAAATCAACCCCCCTTTGAATAATATTTGTCTGATAACATCATGGTGCCCATAAAATCTTGACTTCAAAAAACTAGAGGTGTAACGTTTGATGGTTTGAGTGTTTTTATTCATACAGATCAAAATAACACCTGACCCATGTGTAGTTTCAAGTAGAGGGTATTATAATAATTATGTTTATTTTGGTAGTAGTAATAATAATAATAATAATAATAATAATAATAATAATAATAATAATAATAATAATAATAATACTAATAATAATAATAGCAATGTTCAACTTATAAATAGGGATAATGCAAACAATTTATTTTTTAATAATAATGATGATGATGTCATGGTTTACAAGAGTAATTAATAACTTATAAATGGGGTAAACCTAAATGTTTGTCATTCTAATAAAATCAAAATTGGAAATAAATTCAATAATAACATTATTTTAATTTCGGAAGATAAGTTGGTAGTTAATCTCTCTAGTTTTACCCTTGACAAACCTTCTTTCAATGTTTAGAAAAATGATTTAGGTTTTAAGGAGGCTCCTTTTAGAATACCTAAAGAAGAATTTATTATAGGTATTGATAGCACTATAAAACTCTTACTTTTAAACTTAGTAGATGAAGTTAGACAAGATTGCATTGTTACTCTACATAAGGATAAACCTCCCACTTATAATATTTATAAAGTAGAATGGGGAGCTAATAATAATATTAAGATTAGCAAAGACATTATAATCCTCAAAGTCGAGAAGGGGAATTCAACAATTATTTTAAATCCTATAGATTATGATGTCAAAAATGATTGATCACCTCTCTAATAATAGAAAAATCAAGCACAACCCAATTGGCCAAATTACTAAAAATTTAACAAAGGCGCTAAAATCTTCTTCATTATATGATATGACTAAGAACAAAATAATTCCTAAAAAATAGGTGGCCCCTAAGATCTATGGGCCTCTAAAAATTCACAAAGAAGGTATCATGTTGAGGTCTATTATTGACATAATTGACTCCCCTACGTATAACCTTGTTACTTAGTGAACAAATTGAAATATATTGTTGGTAAAATGTCCTCCTTCATTCATGGCTTTATATATTTTTAATATTTTATCTTAGATAAAAATATGGATAATGATGATTTGTTAGCTAGTTTTGATGTAGGTTTGATCTATACTAAAGTTCCCATTAAACAAGAAGTATAAGTTGTATTTAATATTAATGGCATTGAAATAGAAAATATAGTCTCTTTAAGCTTTAATTCAACTTTATTCATCTTAAAATGTGTTATCTATGACTTGTGTGAAGGCATGGCAATGGGCTCTTCTTTATCCTAAGTTATTGCTAGCCTTTTAATTGAAAATTTTGAATAATGTGATCTTCACTCCTTTCCTTTGAAACCTAAATGGTGGAAAATATATGTATATGACATGAATTTATGTTGGAAACATGGAATAAATACCCTATAATAATTCCATTCCCACCTAAATGACATTTTTCCTAACATCAAATTCACCAAAGAACATGAGATAAAATGTAGTCTACCTATTTTATACGTCCTCATTTATAGAAAAGGGAATGGAAGTTTAGATATAAAGGTTTATAGAAAAGTCACAAATACAAAACTTTACCTTCATTGCTCCTTCCATCACAATCTAGTTCAAAAAATAGGAGTTCTCAAAACATTGATCACTAGGGATTTCAAAATCTACAATAAGGATAACATCAATCAATAGATTAGGCATTTATGTGAGGTTTTTGATTTGAATGAGTTTTATATTAAATAACTAACTAAATTAATTAAATAGGTAAAATAAAATTTCAATAAAGCTAAAATTAATGTTACCTTAATATAAGGACCTACGGCCTATCTAATTTATGTTGAAGGAATTTCCAATAAGTTAGCTAAAATTATCAAACACCAAAATATTAGCTCTACTTTCCTTTCGATGACCAAGTTACCTATGACTTTATCATCAGTAAAGGACCATATAGATCCTAACCTCCATAGTGTAGTATACATTGTATATTTATCTTGTGGTATCCATTATATAGGGTAAATAAGAAGGTCATTGTGTACTAGACTTAAAGATCATGAAACATTCATCTATATTGAAAGAAAAGAAAAATTATCTCTAGTCAAATGCTATTTGAAGACCAATCATGCTATCAATATAGAAGAGGCTAGGGTCATCGTTGCTTAAGATCACTTTAAAAACATAAAGTTAAGAGAGGCCCCTAAAATATTGAAACACCTATTGAATTTAAATAGAGATGAAGGGCTTGGAATAAGGCATGCTTGGAAGCCTTTGGAATATAGGTGTTAGTGTTTTCTTACTTAAGATGCTTTTGGTAGATTTTTCTTTTCCTTTTAATCTTTATTTTGACCTATTTTAGTGTCCTTGTTATTTTCATTAGATGTCAAATGTCTTTTATTTTTAGCGTGTCATGGAGAATTTTAGTATTGCTCATGTTATTATACTAATAATTAAGAATGTATTAATTATTTATAATTGTAATATTAGATTTTAGGATATAGGTTGTGTGCTTATTCCTATTTTTTTATTTTAATTTTAATTTTTAAATTAATTTTAATCTTTAATTAGTTATAAATTCTTGATTTAGTAATATATGATTTCCCTTTCATAAAACATGAATTCTTAGTTTATTCTTTATTGGTTTGTTTTTAAAATTTGTAAACTTAATAAATTTTAGTGATTATTTTATTTTAATTTAGAAACTTCTTACAATGTCTATTTTCCTTGGGCTTTTAAGAACTATTGGGTCTAATTTTCCACATCAATATTATATCCTAATGAAGGATCATAGAAAAGGATCTGAAACATTGAGCGTTTAAATTTCACATAGTTTTTCTAGAAACAAACTATGTAATGTAATTTAAAATTTCAAAAAATGAATAGTCGCATTCATCCACCATAAAAGATTTTATACCATGCCAATTTAGGATACAATGGAGGATTAGTCTAGATAGGATCGAGTGCATGAAGAAATTACTTATATGTAGTAGTGAAATCAAATATGAGCTAGAATAATAAATTGCATCATAATATTAAAATTCCAATTAGTTCATTAGCCATAAAATATTTTATAATTTACATTATATAGGTGAAATATAAACATGTCCTCATATCGTCATGAATGTGGGATTATCTTTTACAATGACCTAAAAAGATGTCTAAGCAAGTTAAACATGTGTAGGGAAAACCATTAAATGGAATAAAAACATACACTAACAAATATAAATGTGTATATTTAGATCCTTTGGATTTCATCACTTTAAATACTTATTTAAGGTTATATTAATGGTTTTATTTTCTTGTATAGAACCCACTACGTAGATTAAAGGTTGTGGGTTTATTATAAATTATTCTATGACAAGGTGATATAACTGTATAACCTTTTTGACTTTTATGTGAATCAGAGTTTCCTTTCAAGTTAATTTTGAATTGTTATATTTTTTAAATATTGAGAGAGTTATCTCTATTTTAATAATAATTTCCTAAACATTTTTTTAGGTTGAACATAACTCCTCAGGTCTGATTTCTATCAGGCATTTTGTCAAATAGATCATGTGAGGTTTATGTCAATTTTTATCGTATTGTTGATGGAGGTATAAATTTTCACCCTAGTTAAGCATTTATATTCTCTCTATGTGTTATACTTGCATTAGTTTGGATTAAATTAACAAACACAACCTTTTCCCTTAAATAAATTTATTTACATTTGAATTTAATATTCATTATTATCAAATTAGATTTAAGAAGATCACAATAGATAAATGTTGGAAAAGTTCACATGAATTGTGTAAATTTAAATTTATCATGTTAATAAGATGGAAAGAAAAGTATATCATTTGCCCATTTATATAATTTATCTTTTAGGGCCTTTTATCTCTACAAATCTTACTCTTATCAAATAGTCCTTGCTTTCAAAACTTTCTTAAGACTAAAATAGAATTTGAAAGGGTTCAGTCTGTTGCTGATGGTTATGAAATTTTGAATGAAACCACTTTGGAAGGATCATATGAACTCCCACATATTTCTCCTAACTAGATCCCCAAAAACCCTGAGATAGAAGTCACAAAAAATCATCTAGAAGGATATTTTAAATTATTTAAATCTCCAATAGTAAAGGCTAAAAATCTCTATAAAAATTATGATTTACTTAAGTATAATGTTGTTTATAATAGTAATTTCATGTCTCTTGTCTCTCCTTGAAGTAAGTCTATAGAAATTGATCTCACATATAGACCAGGAAAACTTTTTCAGGTAACTCTTCTTACATTACTACTACCTGAAGAAATAGAATATATAAGATCCCAAAAAGATGAAAAGTTTATTCATTTTAGTTTAATTCATGTTTATGTTACTCTTCTTATACCTAGTAACATAAAACCAATCATGTACTTGTCTTTGTGTGATCAATGACAAACTAGTTTTGTTCATGCTTGTAAGTTGTCTATCATTTATAAATTAAATGATGGTGTCATTTATTATGAACATGTTCCAAATTTGTCTATTTCTATCCATGATAAAAGTTTCCATGAAGTCAAACATGGTTCTTTAGATTATTTTGGAATCTTTTCTTCTATTTATGGTTTAGACACATTTGGAGAATTCAAGTATGCTTATGTAAATATCACAATCTTGTATAGTATGAAAAATACTAACCATCCAAGAATTTTAGAAAATATACCATATACTAGAAAGCTTAGTGGCAGTATCCAACTCCAAAAAGGTCATATAACATCCATAGATATACCTCAATCCTAGAAATTAGACTGGTTAAAAGCTATCACTCCTAAAATGAAGGGATAATCAAAGATTCATGATACAAATGGTCAATTTGTAAATATCCTCACAATGTCCCTACCATTTAATTATTTTGAATCTAGATCTACTTCTCCTAGGAAAAGTGAAGCATCTTCATCCTCCTGAAGATATATTTAAAAAGGAGAGATTTTATTTGAAGATGAACATGTAAATCAGGGTCCAGATCCTAATGATCTACCCCATACTTTTATGAGTCTTCCTAGAGAAAAGACTCTTGAATTTTACATAGAGGATAAAATTACTTTGTAGAATGAAGGAAGATGACCTCCTCATGAAGGAGTATACAAGCAATCCGAAGGAACTGTCAATTATTTTTCAGCTACTTTCCAACCAATGGGAACTAATCCTGAGCCATCTAATGAATTCAAACATATAAATTGTCTCCAAATTCAATTCTCATTTTTTTTTAAATGATGATTTGTGTAAATATGTACTCTACATAATAAATTCTTTGGCTAGACTTCTTACTATTGAAGACCATGCCTAACATTTAAAGAAAACTTGTAATGAGATTCATGAATATGTATATTAGACCTTAAATTATGTACACCCTACTTACAACAAAGTCACTAAAATCCACCATAATCTCATAGTATTCAATAATAAATTGAATGATATTGATTCAAAATTGTCTTCTTTACAATCCAATCTAGATTGGTTAGTTGTGAAGGAAAAGAAGGACAAGGTTAAAATTGAAGAAGTCCAAGAAGCCATTTATTATTATAACATAATAACATGATAGGATCTCATTGATGAACAAGAAGATTTATATGATCACGAAGATATTTTTGAACCCCTTTTTGAATATGTCTCTAATGAAGAGAATGATGATCTCCAAGATGAACTAGACTTTGAATCATTAGTAGATGATTTCAAAAATCCTCTTACAAATATGTAGAGACCTTGGAACAGATCTAATAGATCTCAATTTCTAAGAGAGAATATATAATATGAAGCATATGAATAAATTTCACAAGGTCATCATGAAAATTAATAATATCCTTAGTAGGATAAAAGAAAAAATAATCAAGGCAAATAGCCCAATATGCCTCATAGGCCACCATCAATAAATAATCTTGTAAATACTTCTATGTAGTTCCCTAGTTCTTTCACACCAAGAGAATATTGGATAAAAAACAACTTTACTTCTTGAGATAAACCTCTATAAATCCAATCTCCAAGGTTTTATGATTAATTTTGTATAGATTTTAATAAATTTGATTTATTTTAAGACTTTGATCAACATAATTAAGAAGAAATTCCTATTGAACTCTACACCTATCTGAATGAGGGAGAATGTAGTAAGACATTTGTTCAAGAAGAAGATCCAAAAGAAGATGAATAGGAACCTACTCCTATTCAAATTTTTTATACCTCTATGTATACATTGGTATGTACTATTGTACCTACATTAGAAGATCCACAACTAGTTTATTTGACTCAACTACTTAATGGAAGATTTGTTCAGTTTATCACTATAGAGTTGAATGGAAGATTAGTTGATGCTCAAGTTCATAATAACACATATACTTCTTTTTCTAAGCCTCCTTTGAGAAAAGATTAGATGAGATTAATAGAGTCACAGTCTTATAAAAGTATAGATGTCCAAGGCATTAGTTTTACCTGTAACCTCTACAAACATCAACAACCATTAAGAATCTAGGAAAATATATTTACTTATGATTTATTTTCCCATGAGAAAATGCCTATAGATATCATATTAGGAGTTGATTTTATTGATATATATATATATATATATATATATATATATATTCACCCTATGGATCTACTCCTAAAAGTGTTCTCTTAACTATAAATAATGAGAAAATAAGAATTCTCAGATTGGTATATGTTATAGAACAGTTTCCCAACTCAATGAGCTAGGCTCCTAATATAGAAGTCCTTCAGAACATAAAATCCATAGGACTAAAAATTAAATAAAATATCTTTTCTGATAACCCCCGAAAATTTTGGGAAAAATCTATGCCAATTATGGAAATTAAGGTCTAATAGTCCAGCCCATGACTATCAAGATATGGAAAAATCAATCGTAGAACTTCAAGAAAATGGTTTTATTACAAAAACTATTTCTCTTTATTGTTATTATGCCTTTATGGTAAACAAAAATTTTGAGTAGAAGAGGGAAAAAAAGAATGGTTATAAATTATAGGCCATTGAATGCTATAACAAAACCATATCCTTATCCCATACCATAAAAATCCTATTTTCTTGAGAAAGTTATAAAGTGTAAATATTTCTCTCAATTTGACTTCAAATTAGGATTTTACCAAATAAGGATCAAAGAATTTGATTGTGAGAAAACTACTTTTAGTTGTCCTTTGGGTCATTTCCAATGGACAATCATACCCTTTGGATTAATGAATGCTCCTACTTATTATCAAGCCCATATGGATGACATATTCAAAGGATCATTAGATTTTCTGTGTATATATCGATGATATTATTATTTTCATCATGACTCTTGAAGACCATTTGTAGCATCTTCAAATATTTTAGGATATAGCATGTAAAGTTGGTATTGTCCTTTCATAAACAAAAATCCATCTATGCAAAATAGAATGTATTTTTTTGGGAATGATAGTCCAAAAATCACAATTATAGGTTCAACCACATATAAAATAAAATATCATTGAATTTCCTGACATCATGGATAAGCCTAAGCTTCAAGAATTTTTAGGAATGCTCAACTATCTTAATATTTTTTACCAAGATGTAGGAGAAGATAGATTTATTCTACAAGAGTTGTTGAAGAAAAAGAATACTCTTAGATAGAATTTTGAACATTCTTAGGCTATTAAGAAAATAAAGTCTAAGGTATATAATCTACCTGATTTGTATATTCCCAATTGTGATATGTTTAATGTATATACAAATGTTGCTTATCATGCTTGGGGTGGTATATTAGTCTGTATTGATAAAGACTAGGAGTATGTTTGTGAGTTTCCTAGTGGTGTGTTTAGTGAAGATGTTTTAAAATGGATTTCTTTAGACAAATAAATTTATGCTATTAAAAAATGTCTGGATAATTTTTCCTTGAAAATCATGCATCTACCTCACTTTTTCATCATAATAGATTGTACAAGGTTTTAAAATTTCAAGGAAAAGCATTAGATCAAGAAATATGGTTGAGGTAAATATATCAGATGGAAAGATTATTTTAATAGATTAAATTATAATATAAAACACATCTAGGGTGAAAATAATGTGGTTGAGGATTGGCTAAGTAGACAACATCATGTATCCATGATGCAACAACCTAACCCAAGATTTAATTTGACATGAATACTAAATAAAATATTTTTTGAAGTCAATGTAATGCTCCAAGGAAAAATTCTATAGCATGGCTTAAATGAAGCCTATCTCATAAGATCTAGAGCTACCTCCATGATACTTCATAGTATATGGGTCGCAAACATTTATACAAATAGGAATCAAGGATAAATTTTTATCCATCGATTAAATAGTAATCTTTAATTAATCCATCTATGTGACCTAATCAGATGACCTAATCATAATTGGGATATTAAGATGGGTCATCAAATATATCAAGATAATAAGTGGGAATATATTTTTATCCAAGACTTAGGACCCACTACTATCAATCCAAAAGATGCTTTGGATGAAGAAACAATTGGTAAGATAATAATTAGAAGACACCTAGCATGAGAATCCTACTTTTCTACACAGGTGATCCACTCAGTACCAGACAATGGTCCCTAATGGACTATCTATCAAACTTTTTAGTAACTATGTTATTTCCATCCAATCTCAATTGATGACTTAGTGACTAAAGTTGAAGTAGCATTGGACCCAAAAGCATCTTTAGAGGGATCTTCTATTTGTTTGAATGCATCATTTAGCCTTTAATGATAATGAGGAATCTACTTTTATAAATTTAAAGCAATGATGAGACAAACATCTCCTAGTCAAATATTCTAGGTAGGACCTCTCTCTTGCTATAAATAAAGGGTTTGTGTGTTGTGTTAGGCATCAAAAATTATCAAGAGTCTTAATAAGTCTAGCGATTCAAGTCTTGTAAGGTTTATGCTCTTTGCTTACCTAATAAAGATCTTATGAATCAAAAACCTTACATATGTATTGTAATCTCTTTTGTAAAGTTTGTTGTTTAAAGTAATATTAAAGCAGTAACCATTCAGCCCTTACCTACTACCATAGGTTTTCTAAGGAGATACCATCTTGTGACATGATAAAAATATTTGGGTCCACACACACACACACACACACATATTGCTTTGATTTCTCGATTAATATAAAATAAACACTTAAATTTAAAATTTATAAAATCTAAGACATGGAAATTTATAAATATGGGATCAATATTTAGATAAATTTTACTCCTTTTCAAAATCCTTATTTGCAGTCAATTCCAAGAGACAATTGCTAGGGCAAAATTATGTGATCTCCCTCTTGCTCCCAAAGCCAATTTGGAATCAATGTAAATAAAATATAAATAATTAATTTTACTTAAAATATATAGTTATAACCAGTTTAATATACCTTAAAATTATAAGATTGATACTAAAATAAATTTTATAGCAAGTCCTATTTTTAGCAAGGTGATTTATAAATACGTATTTGTAGAATTTTTGTATGATATTTTTTTGAATGGATAAACCAATTTTGTTCACAATAAAAGTATTCATATACCTCAAACATAATTATATTGTCTTAAATAAAAAATTCTTGTAGTTAGAAAAAATTATCAACCTTATTTTAAATTAAGACAATAATGGTTTTGTACCTAGTTTACCCAACTTAGTTTTGGTGGGATTTATGTCATCTAAGAGCATCTTTATTTATGCAAACATTTCATTATAAAAATTAATCTATTCATTGACTATTTTATACTTTTAGTCATGACATAATTTCAACCTTGGGCCTTCTTGAACTTTGTTAGGTCCAAAAGAACACCACTTAGTAATTGGCTATGAGAATACTTTTGAAGTAGGGCTCACTTTTTGTACTCAAACTTAGTAGTTCTATCTTGCATACCTTTCCACTATTTGGATTTACTTTTAATCTCTTAGTAGTTATGAGATGTATCTAGGTCATCTACTATTTATGATGTTATCAATAGGGGTGACTATGTTACACTTATTCATGTTATAGTTAAATGAAGGCTAGTTACCTTCAAGTTAGATATAGCATTTTTTTATTAATGGGTGAACTATATTCAACCCTAAATATACATATGATGTGATCACCACAAATATGTAGGTAACTTAGGGAGTGAGTGCAATTTTAGAAAACTAAACCTTACATCATTCTATTTTAGTGAGTGTTATGACTAACTAACCTTGGGTATTCTTAGAACATGTGTTTGAACCACTATTCCCTTGAGTAATCATATTATCATCAGTTTTATGGTGTTTTTACTCATGTATGTGTATATTTATAGTTTATATAAGTGTCATAGGATTAGATGTAGCTTCTCTTGGTTAGTGACAATTTTTATTCATGGATAAAGTAAGACTTGATCTATCTTGATTTAACCTTGAGATAATTTTAGAGATTTGCTCAAGAGATAGATCTTTTGTAGGAAGCGTAGGCTAAAAGATATTGAGTCTTGGACTCATTTAATTACTATAAAATGGGTTCCTGATCATGTTGGACTCTTTTTTGTGGTATTGTTTTTAATATTGAATTAAGCAAGCATACTTTATTTATTTACATTTTTCATGTTGTGTGAACATGTTGAAATATGGTTTTATCATCATTTAGATTTCTATAGATTTATAAGCTTGTTTGAGTGACATATTAAATCCCATGATGTCTTAAATTTTCAACCCTCTTTTTATGATGATGTCTCATGGAGGAGGCCATTATAATTTGAATGATAATTACTTTAGACCCTAATTCGATCGATTGGATATGTGTATTTACCAAGTTGTGGTGGGGGCTTCATGTTTAGGATGTTAGGCTAGGTCAAGGATGCTTGCTATCTTTTTTTTGTGTTGGGATTGTAAGATTTTTTCATTAAATATATATATATATATATATATATATATATATATATATATATATATATATATATATATATATATATATATATATATATATATATATATATATATATATATATATATATAATTAATTGATCATTGTACAATTTTTATCAACACTTTCATTTTAAATTTAATTGTATTCCTTACCTTTTGTGGCTTCAGAGTATATTTGTTTATTGTTATTTGATGCTCTCCTTTTTAAGTCTTAAAGTGGTAAACCTATGTTAAATTCATTGATGTTCTGGTTTACTTCATTTCCATTGAGTGTGATCGAGTTATGTGTGAATAATTTTATGATCATTTAATTCAATAAATTATAATTATACTTGACAATCTATTAATTTTACCTTATTATTGGGGTTTTTCCCCACTTGAGAAAATAAATTATTAGATGAACATAAGTATCAACCTCATCCTATTGTGTTTGTATTACTCTTCTTTAGAAATCCTTGCAGTGGAAAGTGAATAAAATTAAATAGATTACCTATTATTTTGCATAAGAGTGTGTGTCACACAATTTTTATGATGTATGGAAAATCACATAATAGTTTATCCCATAATCAATTATAGTTAATATGTAAACATCATTGAAATAAGTTCAAATAAATTACATGGGTTTTGGGACAAAATTTGGGTGGATGCATAGAGTTGGGCAACATAAAAAATGACACAATTAAAAATACAAATCATTTTTATATAAAGGGCATATGCCCTTTTAAAAATGTTGTACTCCCTATTTTTAAACTAATGCAAATCTTGAAAGGGTCAGTCCTAACCCTAAAGGGCATATGCTTTTTGTTTGTTTTTTTGGCTTTTGTTTTTTTTATTTGAATTGTTTACATTTAATTTTATATTACATTTTATATTCTTATACTTTAAATTTAGTTTACTCAATATAAAATATTAGGGATACCCTGTAACTTCTAAAACTAATTACAGAGATGTAGGAGTTTCCATTTGGAAGTTAGATTTTCAAATTCCATTCTAGTCAATACTTAGTTTTTATAATTTTAGGATCAGAAGATAAAATGAGAAACAATGTTTCAAATCATGTTAATTATGTAATATATCTATACCATTGAGGATTACATGCCTGCTTTACCTACTTACATATTCCCTACTTACTTTATCTACTTGAGTATGCCCTACCTAATTAAATAACCAAGCCATATCTTGATCTCAAGAAGCATTCCCTACCTAAATACACAATCAATATCTTGATTTAATATTCCCTACTAGTGTCAAAGTAAATGCTCCACTTACTGAACTTTGTCTACTTCAAGGTCTTCTGTAAAATTGTTTGAAATTAGGTCTATTCCTGACCGTAAACTCTCTCTTGGTCTATCACAAAAGGTTTTTTAAATATTGGTATGGAAAGACTAATTAAATTATTATTTATTATTATGTATTAAATTATTAGCCTATGCACATAGATTAAAGGACATTTTCAATGATTGAAAATAGGCTACTCAATCCCAAGACCATAATCTACCTTCAAACAAAACTCTTATTTGACTCCTAAAGAAATAAATTATACATCTTCACTTATTTGAATAATACTATGAGGGTTTATCCATTTATGATTCAATCTTCTTAGTGCATGAATAAATTCAACTCAAAACTTAGATGACATCAACTGTAGGTCTATTAGGCCTAATTCTACCTATTAAGGACTTGATACAAATAGGTCTATAAGTAACTTGTTATTGGACTCATTCAATTAAAAAAATCAAATAAAAATCTCAAGACAATGATACAAGACTCATGGGTGTTTTTACAGAAGCTCAAAATACCAATTAGATCACTAGAATGCCTAAAATCTTGACTACATCTTAAGCACTATTACGGTACTATGTATAGGTATGTTTGGTGTTGAAAATATATTATTAGTATAATATAATCAAATAATTATTGTAAACCTTTCTTAATATTTTTGAAGACTATATCTAAGGATGAGAAACTAGTTTCATTTATTACTTTGTTAAGAATTGAACTTCAATGGACACTATTCCCTTTATGTCTACATGGCCTAATCTGCCTACATGGAAGGATAATTACTTGCCTTATCTACTAAACTATTTTAATAAGTTTAAGTAATTATTATTTAATTTTCACATTATAACATTTGACCTTCATAAGTGGTTTATACTCAATCAAAAAAGTAAAACTCTTGAAGTTTTTCCTGACTAAGCTTTCCTATGACTATTTATAGATAGATAAAAAAATATTCCTCTATATTTTTAAGAACAAGGTGAGTTTGAGCATGCCACATATTGAAATACCTTATAAACATTCACTAACAAATTACCTACAATTTTTACGAAAATCCACTAGTTTAGATGTAAGTGATGGTTCTTTTTGTATCAAAAGCCCTATTCTAAGGTTTGACTCTACACACAGAGCATAATAGCTTCAAATAAATTATTCATACATCTTATAAACTATTTTAAATAACTAAAACATGGAAAATAGTATTTAATATACTCATGAAAATTTTTATACTCAATACAAGAGATTGAAAGTGACTATAGATACATAGAAAATAAGCTTTAGAAGGTTTCAATGACATGAACCTTGGATCAAGTATACATTCTCTTAAAATGAAGTTGAATATCCTTGACACATGAAATAGCTTTGTGAATACAACAAATTAGTTAAAAACACACCTTTTATTCACAATATAATGATTATTTTGACTACATAGACACATGTTCTATCTTGGTAAAACATCAAATCTAATCATAGTCATGAACTTCTACACTTTTTAAACTTGACCTTAAATTCTTTATTTTTTTAGTTTTGAAGTTTATCAAGTTGTTAGATATGTAAAATAATTGGATTTTACTATATTTTCCTTAGAATTTTCTTAACAACCTTGTTCTTGACTTAGAAAATGAAATTTAATTAATTGGTCTATCATTACGCAAAAATGAATAACCTGTAGCATGAAACGTAGAGAATATATATAGTGATGATACAATCATTCATACATTACATCTACCACATACATATTACTACACGTAGGTATGCACTCACTCATACATGACATATTCATGTAGTCATGATATGGTTACTCATATTGGACATGAATGTAGCTACTCACCCTAGTACACCCCATTTTTACCTAAACCATCAACTCCAAACCCTAAATCATAAACCCTAAACATTGAAACCTAAAACCTAAACCATAAGCCATAAACCTTGAACCATGAAAACTAAATAATATACCTAAACCCTAGACCTTAAACTTTAAACATTGAACCTTTAATCCTAATACATTAGTCTTAAAAACAAAACAATAATCCGTAAACCCTATACTATAGATCCTAAACATATAAACTTAAAACATTAAGCCCTATATTCTATACCTAAGAACCTAAACATTGAAAGCTAAATGTAAATTATTAACCATAAACCTAAAATACTAAATCCTAAACACTAAAAAATAAACCCTTAACCTTATACCCTCAATTTTAAAGAGTAAACCCTAAAAAAATTTGAAGTCAAGAATGTTAAATTCTAAAAACTAAACCCCAAACCCTAAACCCTAAACCCTAAACACAAAACCTTGACCTCTAAAATATTAACCCTATAATATAATCTTAAACCCCTAACCACTAAGCCCTAAAAATTAAAACATGAACCCTAAACCTAGTTCTTACACCCCAAAGCCTAATATATAGACCCTAAACCATAATCACCTAACCTTAAACCTAAAACCCCAACAACTAAGTCCTAAGACTTTAACCCCTAACCCCTAAATTCTAAAACACAAGCCTTAAACTCTAAATCCTAAATCCATATATTCTAAACCTAAACTATAAACCCTTACACTAAATCCTTAAACTATTAACCCCAAGCCTAAAACCATAGCTCATAAACTATAAACCCTAAAAATAAACTCTTAAACTAAAAATTATAAACCCAAAACCCAAAACCTTAAATAAAAAACCTAAATCCCAAAACCCAAAATACTAAACCTAAAAATCCAAACCCCAAACCATAAACACTAATCCCCAAATCCTAAGCCTTAATACCTAAACTCTAAATCCCAAACAATAATTACTAAACACTAAGTATAAAATCCCAAACCGTCAACCAAACCAAAAAGATAAAAAAACCTAAACCCTATACCCTAAGTGTCAAACCATAAACACAAAACCCTAACCCCAATCACCAAACCCCAAACCCTAAAAGTTAAACCTTTGGTCCCTTGAACCACAAACCATAAATCACAAACCTTTAAGCATAAAATATAAATTATAATCCCTAAATCATAATCCTTAAGCCATAACACTAAAAATTGAACCCTATATGATAATCCATATACCTTAAGCCCTAATATTTGAATCTTTAAATCTCAACCATAAATCTTAAACCCTAAATTCATAAATCCTCACTCTCTAGCCATACATTATAATCTTTAGTTATCACCTATATAGTTAAGGGAGAGGGGGAATTAGTTAAGCCATATCTTGAAAGGATAGGGAATATTCTCACCAATAGAGAGAAAGGAGTGACAACAGACATTTGTGTAAAATGATTAAAGGTTAATTAATGAGGAATTACTAAATTATTTGTGGGTTTTTTAATCAATGTGTCTATCAATATGCATAAATGGCTATCCTATAACATTGAATCTATAACATACATATATTAATGATATACTCATTCATACATTACACCTACCCCATAACTATTACTACATGTAGGTATGTTGTCACTCATATATGACATATTCCTATAGTCTCGATAAAATCACTCATACTACACACAAATGTAGCTAATCACCCTAGTACACTCCATTTACACCTAAACCATTAACCCTAAACCGTAAATCCTAAACACCATAGACCTTTAATGTTGAAACCTAAACGTAAACCCTAAATGACATAAACCTTGAATGATAAAAATATAATACATTATCCCTAAACCCAAAATAATAATACCTAACCTTAAAACCTAGAGCCTTAAAACCATAAACCCTAGAATTTATAGTATAGAACCTAAACACAAAAATGTTTCTACGCTAAATCGCTTTCTACATTCAAAGAAGAAATGAGAAACTAAGAGATGGTCAAGGCTAGATGTTACCTAGACATGGTCGTGCGCACCGAAATCAGACGTTGGAAGGTACTCCTCTTTGGCTGTGGAGGAATGACACTTGCAAAGAAAAATAGACTAAACACGAAAAAACGTTAGACAAAGAGACGGTGGGCTGTCAAGCAAATGCTTGATCCCTAAAGTACGAAGACTTCCTTAAAGGATATCAACCCACTGATAAAAAGCAAAATATTTGACTGAAGTAGAAATAATGAAAGATAGAATGAAAGCAAATAAAGACAAAAAACAAAATGCGTACCTGATATGTATCAAAATGCTCTGCACAGTCACCAGTGTCAGTCTCTATGCCGGCGTCGGTCAGGGAAAGGCGCCGACGTCAGTTAAAGAGCCGGTGTCGGTCGAGATAATGACCAGCGTCGGTTGGGGCAACAGTTTTGGACAGGGTCTGGTCGGGTCTGGACAGGGTCTTAGGATTTGCAGAAAGGTCAGATGTTTTTGTCTGAGGGTTTGGGAAGTCAGTTTAGGAGTCAGAGGGATTTGTTTGAGGGTTTATATAGGGATCTGGGTAGAGTTATAGACTATATTTTTAGACAGGGTAGATAGAGGTGATATGGGTGGAAATAAGGTTGGGGTTATGGTCTAACTAAGTCGGGGTGGTAATGTCAATTAAAAATAGTAACCAAGAACAAAATAAAAACACAGAGCAAAGCTTACCTGTTATATGCTGAAGATAAAAGTCAGAGACATGATTGATGTTGTTGCTGTGTTGAAGAAGTTTTATGTAGCAGATTAATGCAGAGTCCTTGTACTAGAGAGAGAGACCACGAGAGATGATTGTGGATGATTGGATGCCAAAAAATTGGTGATCATTGCTGCGGGGTTCAGATCAAAGAATGTGTTTTGATGTCGAAGGTCCGATAACCGATTGCCAAACTGATTGGCAATCGAATAATGAATAACGGATTGAGAAACAAATTAATGGATGCAGTTTAAGATTGACCGACACCGGCAGGACTACCGACATTGGCCGAAAAGGTGACCGACGTCAGCGACGTCGATCGAGTAGTGACCAGTGTCAGCAGATGCAAAATGGGGATAGAGGCTAATTTTAGCCTTCTACTCATTCTTACATGTTGCCAGGGTCAAGGCTTGTGGGAAAATGGTTGACAAGGGTTAAGGGGAGGACGACAAGGGTTAGACACAATTCTGGTGTCTACATTTGCCCCTTTTTGTCTTGTTGGTTGTTCTAGATGAATTGCAAGACAAAAACAAGAGGTGGTTGCCCTAGGTGTGGGATAAGGTCAATTTCGTCTTGTTGGTTGTTCAAGTGAACTGCAAGACAAAAATAGGAGGTGGATTGCCTTGATTATGGATGAGATATTCCCCCTCAAAGCAGGAGTCGAAGGGAGAGAATTAGGAATCAGGTGCTGATTTGACAAAGAGTGGATGAAATAGGTTGTGAGGGTGAATGCGGCAAAAGTCAAGATTGCACGTATACCACTTCACGAGATGGTCGGGTCAAATTGTCATAGGTCAAGGGTCAAGGAGTGCTAAAATTGAAATAACTGGGCCCCAGCATTTAGTCGTCTGTTGATTGGGTTATTCAATCAAAGCTAAAGCTCTAATTGGTCACCGTGTTTCAGGTATCTCGGGCTCAGGAAGTGCTTCTAGAAACACAAAAATGTCACAAGTAGTGCAGATCAACCGGCTTGCAATCCTATACTTGTGAGGGTTCAAAAATAGTATGTGCACAATTCTGCTAACCAGTCATGAGGTAGCATACAGGCAAAAACAACCAAGGCAACATTGTCTTGGAAGTGGTCGAGGTCAGAGGAGATAGGCATGATCTCCAATGGTCATAGGTCGAGGGGGAGGAATGGACGAAAGGATGTGTCTGAGCTAACCTCAGAAGACCCCATGTCAACTGAGTGTTGCCTACATAGCCCCTGTGGAAAGGGCCTCAGGCCAACGTAGTTCTCCCTAAAAGGGAGGAAGAGTCAAAGGGATGGAATTGGTCTTGGTCGAGGGCAAGGTCATGGTCAAAAGGAGGAAAGTAGGTTTGTCCATCAGAGAGACGAACAAACGAGGGTGGTCGAGCTAACCCCAAATGATGTCGTGGCATCTGAGTGCTGCCTACATAGCCCCTATCATAGGGCCTCAGACCAATGTAGTTCAGACAAGTTGAGAAGATTGGTCGATGATTGGGTTGGTCAAAGTGGTCGATAGTTTAGGAGAAAGAGATGTTACAGCCTTTTCTAAATGGTGTATTCTACAACATTGGTTGAGGGGTCTTTCATCCCTAGCAATGTTCCATAGTCATGATGGATGTACGCTAAAAATGAATTGAGGTCTATTTATGCTTCAGCAAGTATTGGTTTAAGCTTAACATAAATTGCATCTGGTTGATAGTTTCTATGTGTATTGGTGTCCATAGAGACTAGTGTGAATAGGCTATGGGAGTGGCTTGAAAAAAAGAGGTGAGTTAAGTTGATTAGGTGTGACAAGTGATGAAGTTGAATGTGACCAAAGTGTAGAAGAAGTGAAAGGCATATTGCTCTTTCATTGACAAGGACCAGAAAGACATCATAGATAAGGGTTATTAGAACCAAGAGCCCCATTCATGCATGACGTCGTTGACCAGATGTTGTGTTAGAATGGTAATCGAATCACCTTGATATTAAAGTGAGCTCGAAGTCCCTTGAGCAGGTGATAGGAGGAGGAAATAGGGTAACCCATTTTAAGAGCAGAGATAACTTTGCCCCTTTTTATAGGAGACCCTGAGACAACTATAAGTCAAGTCCATGACTCGGTTTTTTTTTTAAGGTGCAGACTGATCAATGCGGGAAGTCTATATAGAGATGTCATTTGCTTGGTGGTCAGTTGTGAATCTGATCAATGCGGGAAGCTTCTAAGATAGTGTTGTTTATTGCCAGATTAGTCATAGCCATCCTTCAAGGGAGTGGTCTAGAATTTTGTTTAATATAAGGGCTTTTTAATAGCTGTCCTTCGAGGGAGCAGTCTTTTAACTATAGCAACAATAGTACAGCTATCCTTCGAGGGAGTAGTCTGCCTTTTGATTTGATATTGATATGGTGACCATGGATATTTTGACATCTTGATTTGTTTTTATAGAAATGTGAGTCATGGACAAGAGTATAGAAGGTCAAGGGCTCCCTTTTATTAGGACAAAGCATCCTGTAGACACCGAAATCGTGTCGACTCCCCTGGTCATTCCCCGTCTTATTTTTCTTCGCCTATTGAACCCTTGCCGATCACTTGTTCCACCAACCTTGACCCTGACAGCATGTAAAGATGAGCACAGAGCTAAAGGTAGACTCTATCCCCATTATGCATCTGCCGATGTCGGTCTTTACCCAACCGATGTCGCCGACGTCAGTCACCTATCGGCCGACATTGGCACTCCTATCGACGTCGGTCACCTTCCCCTTGTCCGTTACCAGTTATCATTCAGTTTCCCAAAACAGTTGATGAACCGTCTCTGGAACCGTCCCCGTCCCTCGCCTTCATCAACCTCCGCCAACCATTCGAGACAAGATCCCGAACGCTATTTGAAACGCTGAGCAACCAACCTGCGAATTCCTCCATCAACCTGCGAACCCCGAGCAATCATCAACACTACGACATCAACACTCTCTGCATTCAATCCGACTCCAACTATGGCTTTCATCGCGTCTTCTGGCAGGTAAGTATTATTCTGTTTATTTCATTTCTTTCTCAGTTATTATTTATTAGTTCTGTTATCCCTGCCTCTGTCCCGACTCCCCCAGACCCTGTCCCGACTCTATCCAAAACCCTACCCTGACCTTATCAAACCCTGTCCTGACTCTCCCAGACCCTGTCCCGACTCTGTTCAGACCTGTCCCGACTCTCCCAGACCCTGTCCCGAACCTGTCCAGACTTTCCCAGAACCTGCCCCTACCGACGCCGGTCACTACCCCGACTGACGACGGCACCTTAACCGACTTCGGCACCTTCCCTAACCGACACCGGCACCACAGAGACCGACGCCGATGACTGTGCAGAATAGCTCTTTTATTTTTTGTCATTTATTTCTGTCATTATCATCTACTTTCATCCAATATTCTGCTCTTTTTTATCAGTGGGTTGATATCCTTCTAGGGAGTCTTCATACTTCCGGGATCGGGCGTTCGCCTGACAGCCCACCCTATCTTTGACTAACGTTTTCCGTGTTTTAGCCTTTTCTTCACAGGTGTCATTCCTCCACATCAAAAGAGGAGAATCTTTCAACATCTGATTTCGGTGCGCACGACTATATCAGGTACTTCTAGCCTTGACCATCTTTTAGTTTCTTATTTCTTCTTTTGAATGTAGAAAGCAATTTTGCATTAGAAACATTCTGGCACGCCCGGTGGGACCCTAGGGCCTCCTTGGGTTCTTTCTTTCTTTCGTTCATTTAGGTGCATTAGGTTTTTTCCTTTTCGCCTCCTTTCGACATCATAAGCAGAACTAAAACGAACACTTCTTTCTTTCTTGCACTTCTAGACTAGCTAAAACTCATACTCTTCAACTCTTTCTCCATTCGTCTTCATACGAACAAACATTTCGACTTGGACATTAAAACACTTTGAATTCATCTCTGTTTGCCTGCATCTTTTAGACCACACATAGTAATTAAACCACATATTGAATTAATCTAGATCACTTGATGTTACACGACCAAACCACCTGCACAAAACAAACATAAAACTTACCTGAGACAAGGCCCGACTGGGATTTCATCCCCCAGCGGATACCTTACCCGTCCCGGTGACCCTACTTAGATTTCATCACCAAGGGGGAAGCCCACTCCATTCTCTGGCAGAGTCTAATCTCTAGGCAAGGTATATCTTGGCTAAGCGAAACCAGTTAACCACTGGAATCGTGAAGTGAGGGGAGCTTGCTCCTTAGCACCAGGCTGCGTACCAGACCCTAACACAGACTTCTTGAGCACCATAACAAAACCCGAAACCATCCATAGACTGCTTCTTCTAGGACCTGACTCACAAAGCCAATCTTCCTCTACACACATTCTAAGGCATAAGCTACTATAATCCTAATAATTTACTTCTAGGGTTTTAGGATCTGCTTGTGTCTTCATCTTCTTTTTAGTTCTTATCTACTTGTTTGAGCTTGTGAGAACGTTCTTTCTTGCCTTGAATGGTTCTGACATGTAGTCAAACCAAGGCTCTTCTTGACCACACTAGCCATCAATCGCTTTCGCCTACCCCATCTACAAACAATCATATAATGGAGTTCTATTCGAAGACCGAAAGAATTCCTACTAGACTATCTCCAACCCAGATGCCTATCATCCCAGAAGGGGACCAAGACTTTGCAAGATTCTTGGACCTCAATACCGCAGCCCTCCAAAACTATCTCGCAAGAAAACCAATGCGGGACCTTTCGGACAACGTGGCGATGACATCAACACCGTTCGCCACCCAACCCTTTTCAACTCAACCTTTCGCCTCAACCATTAACCCGACCATGGCCTATACGCAAAGTTCAGCCTCCTCGTCTATTTTTAGACCAACCTCCATCGGGGTTTGGTTACCCCCTCAACCATCTGTAATTCAACCAAGTTCTACATCATACCAGAACTTGATTATCTCGACCCCACACACTCTTGCGCCTATATATGCAGGAGTGCCTACCTCGCCCTTTGTCAATGCCATCACACAACCTCTTTTGGCGGTATCTAGTCAGCCTATGCCTTCTACCTTCATAACCCAACCACCCTTAACCTCTACTTCTACCCCTGCGACTAGTCATCCGTACATTGTACAACCGACTATGTCGCACGCCTCCTCTAGCCTCTTTCAAGCGCCTTACAATCTAGGGGGTGCTCAACCCGCCAATCCATCAGCAGATCTTATCAAGATGCTGATGGATAAAATGTCCAGTCTCGAAGCTTCTATCTCCGGTTCAAGCAATACTTTGTCATATGAACAAGTTTGCAGCGAGCCCATCCACCCTTCTGTCCCTATCCGACCATACCCCAACCATTGGGAGCTTCCTAAATTTACTCGCTTTCAGAGTAAGGAAGACCCACAACAACATCTAAAGGCATTTAGACATGCCTGTTATCTTATTGTCCATGACGATGCGTTGCTTTTACGCACGTTCCCTATGTCGCTTTCTGGCCCTGCCCTTGACTGGTATAGTTCTCTTGCCAGACATTCTATCTTTTCATTCATCCAACTCGCCCAAATATTCGTTGACCATTTTTCTATCAATATCACCAAACAAGTTTCGATCACAGACCTCTACTCCATCAGACAGTTTGACGACGAATCAATAGTTGATTTTGTCGCTCGTTGGAGAAGCTTGATTAACCAGCTCTCCTTCTCCTTGCCTCAACCCGAGCTCATTGAGCTCTTTTCCTGAGCATGTGTCAGTCACATCTCGTCCACCTTGCGGGTTCAAACATTCCACACTTTCGACAAGGCCTTCACCATGGCCCGAAAGCTTGAACTCCGCGCCATTGAAGAAGATAAGGTCAAATTGTGTAACACTAACACAAGAACCAATGACCATTCTTCTTTCAGACCTTCTTCTGCCCACTCTCAATCCAAGGAGTCGGCAAACACTGTCACCTTTAGACCATCATCTTCAACAATAACTAACCGCTCATCATCTTCAACATTAGACTACATCAATAAACATTTTCAACGTCAATCCATACAGCGTCAATTCACTCCAATTGGGGAGTCATATGCCTCTGTCTTGAATAAACTCGTCAAGCAGGGGGTCCTCAATCTCCCTCCAATCCGACCACATCAATTCGACCCCTCAACACCTATCCCTGCATGGTACAGGGAGAACCACTTTTGCAATTATCACCGTGTCAAAGGCCATGACACGGATCACTGTCAAACTTTCAAAAACATCGTCCAGGACATGCTAGATAAGGGGGATCTTATTTTAGATAACCCGAACGCACTGCCCAACCAAAACCTTGACACCTTCAAGCAACCCCTTTCTAATCATTCGCCTACTCAAGACAACGTCCAAACCATAATCAATGACCCTCAAGACCATGATATACACACAGTCGACACTATCTTTTCTCTTATCCCTGACCAACCTTTTTCACAGGTGGAAGACCTTTCTTCCCCTATACCTCCTCCACATGGTGAAGAACTTTCTTCTCCCACTTGTCCTCCCGCGACTTCTCCCATGTTGGAGGACGCTTTGACCACATCAACACCAGCTACCTCGCCTTCATCCTTATTATCATCCATAGACGATCATACCTTTTTGACTCCCCAACCACACACAGAAGCCATGACTACTCTGGTGCTCTTTCCTCTTAAAGAGCCCACACCTTCAATCCCTTCTCCATTGAGAGAAAAACTGTCCACATCTAAGTCCAAACCCGCGCAGGCATCCATCATGCCCAAAGAGATTAAACCTCTTGGTGTTCGCCCCACATCTAATCTCGCCTCGCACAAAAGTGGCCCTCAACCCAAACCAAAGAAGGCTACTAAACCACACTGGAGGCCTCCTCCCCTATCTTCATCATTACCTTCAATCTTGGGCCCACATCCATCTACTTTACTCGGAGTGCTTCCCACTCCCATACTTCATAGAGGTAATTCACCTCCATTACTTTCTCAACCCGTCAGACTTATACCTCCTTCAAACCATCGGCCAATGCCTCTTACGCCTCCCAAACCAACGTCACCAACCCTCTCTGCAATAAAACATCCCGATCCGTTAGCAGGTTCATATGCTTTGCTCTTACGGCAATTGTTGCAGTCCTCTCATCTCAATCTCCCACCTCTTAGACCATATCACTCTCTCGGACCAAAACCACCATGGTTCGATGACACTCGCATTTGTGCGTATCATCGCACGCCTGGGCACGACACGGAGCATTGTCATGCCCTCAAGGTCGCCATTCGCCAATATCTGGGGAATGACACCTCTCTTCTCGACCATGTTATCAAAAAACCTTCAACACCACCCCACTCATCAACTCTCGGATCAAGGCCATCTTGGTTCGACAACTCTAAATTCTGTCACTATCATCACACTCCGGGACATGACACCGAGCGTTGTTGCACTCTTAAGGCTGTCATTCGTCACCACCAGAAAAAGGATTCCTTTCTTATCAAGGATCCTCTTGCCCACCCCTTTGACAAATTATCAACACCAACCCATACCTCTCCAACCTCGTCATCTAAATCGGGATCTCCACAACAGACTAAGGTCCCTTCACTGCCTTTAACCCCTTTATTTAACATCAACACAGTCCATCTGACCACTAAACCTCAATCGACCTTAACCAATCCGTCAAACATTCTCCCTAGCCGCTGGGGGAATTCAACCTTCATCCAAACTTCGACCAATCTTTCAACACAGTCTCGACCACGTATCAATCACTCTTTCAACTTAACCTCAACCAGACCAGCAACCAAATATTTAACCCGATCTCAACCAAACATTCGACCCAACCCTTTTTATCAAAACATTCAACCAGCCTCGATCAATCAACAACCATATCAACCAACTTCACATTCATCAATCAACACCTGACCAATCCGGAAAGAGGCAAATGGGGCAAGTTTGCTCCTAATTGGCTCAGACCTTATCATGCACAAGTATACACCAGGGACTTATCAGACCCTGAGCCTTTTTTGCGTTGCATCTGCGACCGTTCTACTGCTAGTCGAGTATTCGTCCACTTGACACTTAACTTGAGCTCGTCCCTTGAGCAATCCCCGTCCTCTTCATCCTACTTCCTTTCAACCCTATTCCTCTTAACAATTCCTATAACCCTTTTATGATGTATGGATGCTTTGTCCTAATAAAAAGGGATGCCCTTGACCTTCTACAGTCTTGTCCATGACTCACATTTCTATAAAAACAAATCAAGATGTCAAAACATATCCATGGTCACTATATCAATATCAAAATCAAAAAAAAGACAGACTGATCCCTCGAAGGACAGTTGTACTATCATTGCTGTATTACTAGACTGATCCCTTGAAGGACAGCTAGGCCAACTTTTCAAACATTATTAAAAAAAAATCTAGACCACTCCCTCGAAGGATGGCTATGACTAATCTGGCAATAAACAGCACCATTTTAGAAGCTTCCCGCATTGATCAGCTTCGCAACATGACCACCAAGCAAATGACATCTCTATGCAGGCTTCCCGCATTGATCAGTCTGCCCCAAAAAAAAAAAAAAAAAAAAAATGAGTCACAGACTTGGCTTGTAGTTGTCTCAGGGTCTCCTATAAAAAGGGGCAAAGTTATCTCTGCTCTTAAAATGGGTTACCCTCTTTCCTCCTCTTATTACCTGCTCAAGGGACTTCGAGCTCACTTTAATGTCTAAGTGATTCGATTACCGCTCTAACATAACTATGGTCAACAACGTCACGCATGAATGGGGCTCTTGGTTCTCATAACCCCTATCTATGTTATCTTTTTGGTCCTTGTCAATGAAAGAGCAATATGCTTTTCACTTCTTCTGCACTTTGGTCACATTCACCTTCGTCACTTGTCAATCAACTCAACTCAACTCTCTTTTCAGACCATAAACATGACCTACCCTGTTCCCCCTAGTTTCTATGGACACCAATACACACAGAAACTATCGACTCGCCACAATTTATGTTTAGCATAAACCACTACTTACTGAAGCATAAATAGACCTCAATTCATTTTTAGCATACATCCATCACGTATATGGGATATTGCTAGGGATGAAAAACCCCTCAACCAATGTTGCAGAATACACCATTTGGAAAAGGCTGCAACATCTTTTTTTCCTCATCATCCCTTTTGACCCTTCCTCCCTTCTAGGGAGAACTACATCGGCCTGAGGCCCTATCACCAGGGCTATGTAGGCAGCACTCAGTTGACATGGGGTCTTCTGGGGTTAGCTCGGCCGCATCCTTTCATCCTTTCGTCCATTCATCCATCCATCAACCACCAACCATTGGAGATCATGCCTATCTCCTCCGACCTCGACCACTTCCAAGACATTGTTGCCTTGGTTGTTTTTTGCATGTATGCTACCTCATGAATGGTTAGCAGAATTGTGCGCAGACCTTTTGGACCCTCACAAGTATAGGATCGCAAGCCGGTTGATCCACACTACTTGTGACTTTTTCATGTTTCTAGGAGCACTTCCTGAGCCCGGGATACCTGGAATGTGACGACCCATTTGGAGCTTCAGCTTAGATTGAGTGACCCAATCAGCAGACGACTAAATGCTGGGGCCCGGTTACTTCAATTTTGGCACTCCTCGACCCTTGACCTACGACGCTTTGGCCTGACCATCTCGTGCAGTGGTATGCGCGCAATCACGACCTTTGCAGCATTCACCCTCACCCCTTTTTCATCCGCTCTTTATCAAATCAGCACCTGATTCCTGGTTCCCTTCCCTCGACTCCTGCTTTGAGGGGGAATACCTCATTCATACTCGGGGCATTTCGCTTCCTATTTTTGTCTTGCAGTTCATTCGAACAACCAACAAGATGAAATCAACCTTATCCCTCACCTGGGGCAATCCCTCCTATTTTTGTCTTGTAGTTCGTCCAGAACAACCAACAAGACAAAAAGGGGCAAATGTAGACACCAAAATCGTGTCGACTCCCCTGGTCATTCCCCGTCTTATTTTTCTTCGCCTATTGAACCCTTGCCGATCACTTGTTCCACCAACCTTGACCCTGACAGCATGTAAAGATGAGCACAGAGCTAAAGGTAGACTCTATCCCCATTATGCATCTGCCGACGTCGGTCTTTACCCGACCGATGTCGCCGACATCGGTCACCTATCGGCCGACGTCGGCACTCTTGCCGACGTCGGTCACCTTCCCCTTGTCCATTACCAGTTATCATTTAGTTTCCCAAAACGGTTGACGAACCATCTCTGGAACCGTCCCCGTCCCCTGCCTTCATCAACCTCCGCCAACCATTCGAGACAAGATCCCGAACGCTATTCGAAACGCTGAGCAACCAACCTGCGAATTCCTCCATCAACCTGCGAACCTCGAGCAATCATCAACACTACGACATCAACACTCTCTGCATTCAATCCGACTCCAACTATGGCTTTCATCGCATCTTCTGGCAGGTAAGTATTATTCTATTTATTTCATTTCTTTCTCAGTTATTATTTATCAGTTCTGTTATCCCTGCCTCTGTCCCGACTCCCCCAGACCCTGTCCTGACTCTATCCAAAACCCTATCCTGACCTTATCAGACCCTGTCTCGACTCTCCCAGACCCTGTCCCGACTCTGTTCAGACCTGTCCCGACTCTCCCAGACCCTGTCCCGAACCTGTCCAGACTTTCCCAGAACCTGCCCCTACCGACGCCGGTCACTACCCCGACCGACGACGGCACCTTAACCGACGTCGGCACCTTCCCTAACCGACTCCGGCACCACAGAGACCGACGCCGGTGACTGTGCAGAACAGTGTTGCATATCAGGTATGCTCTTTTATTTTCTGTCATTTATTTCTGTCATTATCATCTACTTTCATCCAATATTCTACTCTTTTTTATCAGTGGGTTGATATCCTTCTAGGGAGTCTTCGTACTTCCGGGATCGGGCGTTCGCCTGACAGCCCACCCTATCTTTGACTAACGTTTTCCGTGTTTTAGCCTTTTCTTCGCAGGTGTCATTCCTCCACAGCAAAAGAGGAGAATCTTTCAACGTCTTATTTCGGTGCGCACGACTATATCAGGTACTTCTAGCCTTGACCATCTTTTAGTTTTTTATTTCTTCTTTTGAATGTAGAAAGCAATTTTGCATTAGAAACACATCCATATATCATAAAAGGGTTATAGAGGAATTGTTAAGAGGAATAAGGATGAAAGGAAATGAGGATTAAGAGGATGGGGATTGCTTAAGGGATGAGCTCAAGGTAAATGTCAAGTGGATGAGTACTCGACTAAAAATAGAATGGTCGCAGATGAAAGGCATAAAAAGGCTCAGGTTTTGATAAGTCCCTAGTCCATGCTTGTGCGTGTATGATAAGGTCTGAGTCAATTAGGAGCAAATTTGCCCCATTTACCTCTTTCCAGATTGGTCAGGTGTTGATTGATGAGTGGATGTGAAGTTGGTTGATATGGTCACTGATTGTTTGAGACTGGTTGAATGTTTTGATAAAATGGTTGGTTGAATGTTTGGGTTGAATTTTTGATTGATTGATATTTGATTGTTGATTGGTCGAGACTGGTCAAATATTTGATCGAAGGTAGGGTCGATGGACACTTGGTCGAGGTTTAGGATTAAAGGAGTGATTGATATTTGATTGAGACTGGGTTGAAAAATTGGTCGAGGTTTGGATGAAGGTTGAATTCCCCCAGTGGCTAGGGAGAATGTTTGATGGATTGGTTAAGGTCGGTTGAGGTTTAGTGGTCAGATGGACTGTGTTGATGTCGAATAAAGGGGTTAAAGGTGGCAAAGGGACCATAGTCTGGTGTGGAGATCCCGATCTAGGTGATGAGGTTGGAGAAGCATGGGTCGGTGTTGATGATTTGTCAGAGAGGTGGTTAAGAGGATCCTTGATGAGAAGGGAATCCTTTTTTCGGTGTTGATGAGTGACAGCCTTGAGGGCACAACAATGCTCAGTGTTATGTCCCAGAGTGTGATGATAGTGGCAGAATTTAGAGTTGTCGAACCAAGATGGTCTTGATCTGAGAGTTGATGAGTGGGGTGGTATTGAAGGTTTATTGATGATGTGGTTGAGAAGAAGGGTGTCATTCCCCAGACATTGGCGAATGGTAACCTTGAGGGCACAAAAATGCTCAGTTTCATGCCCAGGCATGCGATGATACACACAAATGCGAGTGTCATCGAACCAGGGTGGTTTTGGTTTGAGAGATTGATATGACTTAAGAGGTGGGAGATAGATGCGAGAGGACTGCAACAATTACCGTAACAAAAAGGCATAAGAACCTGCTAGCAGGTCTGGAAGTTTTGTTGCAGTGAGGGTTGGTGACTTTGGTTTAGGAAGCGTTGGTTGATGGATTGGAAGAGATATATGTCTAATGGGTTGAGAGAGTAATGGAGGCAAATTGCCTCTGTGAAGTATGGGAGTAGGAAGAACTCCTATTAAAGTGGAGGGATGCGGGCCTGAAATTGAAGGTAATGACGAAGGTGGGGGAGGAGGCCTCCGGTGTGTTTTAGTAGCCTTCTTTGGTTTAGGTTGAAGGCCACCTTTGTGCGAGGTGAGGTTAGATGTGGGGCGAACATTAAGAGGTTTAATCTCTTTGGGCATGATGGATGCCTACACGGGTTTGGACTTAGATGTGGATGGGTCTTCTCTCGATGGAGAAGGGATTGAAGATGTGGGCTCTTTAAGTATAAAGAGTGCCGGAGTAGTCATGGCTTCTATGTGTGGTTGAGGAGTCAAAAAGGTATGATCATCTATGGATGATAAGAAGGATGAAGGGGAGGCAGCTGGTGTTGATGTGATCAAAGCGTCCTCCAATATGGGA
Source organism: Torreya grandis (assembly GCA_037957365.1). Taxonomy (NCBI): domain Eukaryota; kingdom Viridiplantae; phylum Streptophyta; class Pinopsida; order Cupressales; family Taxaceae; genus Torreya; species Torreya grandis. The sequence goes on along the minus strand of JARHVA010010747.1, from coordinate 74,071 downwards.
GAGGTCGATGGAGGACTAATAGGAGAAGAAGATTCTTCTACCTGTGGAAGATGAATGGGAGAAGATGGCTCTTCTATCTGTGATGGAGGTTGGTCAGGGACAAGAGGTGAAACCGTGTTGACTATGTGTATATGATGGTCATGAGAGTCATTGGTCATGGTCTGAATGTTGTTGTGACTAGGAGGACGGTTAGGGAAGGGTTGTATGTATCATTTTTGGAATTGTTTTGTGATGCTTTGAGATGTTGAAGGTTGAGGTTGATTAGTTGTTGTCGAAGATGGTGATCTAACGACCACAGTGTTGGCCACTCCTTTGGATTCGGAATTGGCAGAAGAAGAAGGTCTGGAAGAAGAATGGTCATTGGTTCTTGCATTAGTATTACGCAATTTGACCTTATCTTTTTCAATGGCACAAAGTTCAAGTTTTTGGGCCATGGTGAAAGCCTCATCGAAAGTGCAAAATGTCTGAATCCATAAGGTGGAGGAGATGTGGCTGACACATGCTTGAAAAAAGAGCTCAATGAGCTTAGGTTGAGGCAAGGAGAAGGAGAGCTGGTTAATCAAGCCTCTCCAATGGGCGACAAAATTGACTATTGATTCGTCGTCAAATTGCCTAATGAACTAGAGGTCTGTGATCGAGGCTTGTTTAGTGATATTGATTGAGAAATGGTCAACGAATAATTGGGCAAGTTGAATGAATGAAAATATAGAATGTCTGGCAAGAGAGCTATACCAGTCAAGGGCAAGGCCAGAAAGAGACATAGGAAACATGCATAGAAGTAACGCATCATCGTGGGTGATAAGGTAACAGGCATGTCTGAATGCTCGTAAGTGTTGTTGTGGGTTTTCCTTGCTTTGAAAATGAGAAAACTTAGGAAGTTTCCACTGGTTGGGGTATGGCCTAATAGGGACAGAAGGATGAATGGGCTCATTTCAAATTTGCTCATACGAGAGAGCATTGTGTGAGCCGGAGATAGAGGTCTCGAGACTAGACATTTTATCCATCAGCATTTTGATGAGATCTACTGATGGATTGGTAGATGAGGTGCCCCCTAGGTTGTAAGGTGCTTGAAAGAGGCTAGAGGAGGCATACGACGTAGTCGGTTGTACCAGTAAGGGCGCAATGCACGGATGACTAGTCGTAGGGTCAAAAGTGGAGGCCAAAGGTGGTTTGCTTATGAAGGTAGAAGGCATAAGATGAGTAGATATCACCAAAGGTGGTTGTGTGACAGCATTGACAAAGGGCAAGGTAGGCACTCCTGCATATATGGGTGCAAGAGTATGTGGGGTCGAGACAATCAAGTTCTGGTATGATGTAGAACTTGGTTAAATTGCAAGTGGTTGAGGGGGTAATGGAACCTCAATGGAGGTCGGTCTAAAAATAGACGGGGAGGCCAAACTTTGCGTATAGGCCATGGTCGGGTTAATGGTTGAGGCAAAATGTTGGGTAGCGGATGGTGTTGATGTCACCGCTGCTTCACCTGAAAGGTCTCGCGTTGGGTTCCTCGCAAGATAGTTTTAGAGGGCTGTGACATTGAGGTCCAAGAGTTTTGAAAAATCTTGGTCCCCTTTTGAGACAATAGGTGACTGGGTTGGGGATGGTCTAGTAGGAGTTCTTTCAGTCTCTGAGTGGAACTCCATTATAGGGCTGGTTATGGACGTGGTAGACGAAAGCAGATGATGCCTCATGTGATCGACTAGAGCTTTGGCTTGGCTATGAGTCAGAACCATTCAAGGCAAGAAAGAACGTCCTCACAAGCTCAAACAAGCAGATAAGAACTAAAAAGAGATGAAGAACACAAGCAGATCCTAAAACCCTAGGAGTAAATTATTAGGATTATAGTGGCTTATGCCTTAGAATATGTGTAGAGGAAGATTGGCTTTTAAGTCGGGTCCTAGAAGAAGTAGTCTATGGATGGTTTCGGGTTAGTTATGGTGCTCAAGAAGTCTATGTTAGATTTTGTACAAGGCTTGGTGCTAAGGAGCAAGCTCCCCTCACTTCACGAGTCTAGTGATAAACTGGGCCCGCTTAGCCAAAATATACTTCCCCTAGAGATTATCCTCCGCTAGAGAACAGAGTGGGCTTTCCCTTTGGTGATGAAATCCAAGTAAGATCGCCGACACAGGTAAGGTATCCATTGGGTGATGAAATCCCAGTCGGGCCTTGTCTCAAGTAAGTTAAGATGTTTGTTTTGTGTAAGTGGTTTGGTCGTGTAACATCAAGTGGACTAGATTAATTCAATATGCGGTTATTAACTACTATGTGTTGTCTAGGAAATGCAAGCAAACAGAAATGAATGCAAAGTGTTTTAATGCCCAAGTTGAAATGTTATGTTCGGATGAAAAACAAGTTGAGAAAGGGTTTGAAGGATATGATTTTTGACTAGTCTAGAAGTGCAAGAAAATAAAAGAAAAGTTCTTTTTATTCCTGCTTATGATGTCATTTGGAAGATAAGAAAGAGGTGAAGAGGGAGAAATCTAATGCACCTAAATGAAAAAAAGAAGGAAAGGAACCCAAGGAAGGCCCTAGAGGTCCCACCGGGCATGCCAGAATGTTTCTACGCTAAATCGCTTTCTACATTCAAAGAAGAAATGAGAAACTAAGAGATGGTCAAGGCTAGATGTTACCTGGATATGGTCATGCGCACCAAAATCAGACGTTGGAAGGTACTCCTCTTTGGCTATGGAGGAATGACACCTGCAAAGAAAAATAGACTAAACACGAAAAAATGTTAGACAAAGATACGGTGGGCTATCAAGCAAACGCTTGATCCCTGAAGTACGAAGACTTCCTTAAGGGATATCAACCCACTGATAAAAAGTAGAATATTGACTGAACTAGAAATAATAAAAGATAGAATGAAAGCAAATAAAGATAGAAAACAAAATGTGTACCTGATATGCAACAAAATGCTCTGCACAGTCACTGGTGTCGGTCTTTGTGCCGGCGTCGATCAGGGAAAGGTGCCGACGTCAGTTAAAGTGCCAGCGTCGATCGAGATAATGACCGGCATCGGTCGGGGTAACAGTTTTAGACAGGGTCTGGTCGGGTCTAGACAGGGTCTTAGGATTTGCAAATAGGTCCGATGTTTTTGTCTGAGGGTTCAGGAAGCCAGTTTAGGAGTCAGAGGGATTTGTTTGAGGGTTTATACAGGGATCTGGGCAGAGTTACAGACTCTATTTTTAGACAGGGTGGATAGAGGTGATATGGGTGGAAATAAGGTCGGGGTTATGGTCTAACTAAGTCAGGGTGGTAATGTCAATTAAAAATAGTAACCAAGAACAAAATAAAAACACAGAGCAAAGCTTACCTATTATACGCTGAAGATAAAAGTTGGAGACATGATTGATGTTGTTGCTATGTTGAAGAAGTTTTATGTAGCTGATCGATGCAGAGTCCTTGTACCAGAGAGAGAGAACACGAGAGATGATTGCAGATGACTGGATGCCAGAAAATTAGTGATCATTGCTGCGGGGTTCGGATCAAAGAATGTGTTTTGATGCCGAAGGTCCGATAACCGGTTGCCAAACTGATTGGCAACCGAATAACAAATAACGGATTGAGAAATGAATTAACGGATGCAGTTTAAGATTGACCGATGCCGGTAGGACTGTCGATGTCGGTCAAAAAGGTGACCAAAGTCGGCGACGTCGATCGAGTAGTGACCGGTGTCGATAGATGCAAAATGGGGACAGAGGCTAATTTTAGCCTTCTACTCATTCTTACATGCTGCCAGGGTCAAGGCTTGTGGGAAAATGGTCGACAGGGGTTAAGGGGAGGACAATAAGGGTTAGACACAATTCTGGTGTCTACAATAGTATAGAACCTAAACACAAAAAACTAAACTTTAAGACCTTAACCCTAAAGCCCAAATCATAAGCCTAAAATCATGAAACCATAAAAACTTAACCCTATACCTTTAATATTAAACACTAAATGCTAAACACAAAATTCAAAATCATAAACCTTAGACCATAAACAATAAACCCTAAACCCAAAACCCAAAACCCAAAACCTTGACCCCTAAACTCTTAACACTAGACCCTAATCCTTGAAAGTTAAACCCTAAAACATAAACCTAGAACCATAAAACATCAAAACCAAAACAATAGACCCTATGTCCTAAAATTGGGTAAATATTAAACCTTAAAACCTAAATTCTAGAACCAAAACTATCAACCCCAAACACTTATATTATAACCTGCAACCTTAAAAATATTACCTAAATGACAAACACTAAAACTAAATGACTAAAACTTAACATATATTATGGAGACCATACCATAGAGGAATGATACAAGCATTGGTAGTTCTAATCAATCCCATCTCCACTTTACTATAATAATTCCTACAGAATCACAAATATTTAAATTCAAGGAGAAAACATGCCATAACAAAGTTAGTGGCACAAATGCTAATAATTTATACTCATGACCCACATCATCATTTGAAAATATCTCACAAATATGATAAGTTACAAAATGATTAAATCCTTTTGTTCAATGTTTGTAACCTAAATATAAAACAAATAATTTTGTTCAAAATAAGGATTTATCAGCCTCCTCGTCAAATTATGAATAGCAACAAATAATTGACACAAGCACTACACTCATAATCATCAATAGAGCAGAGGTGACAAGGGGGTTAGATCTAATATTTCTTAATGTCAAATCTTTGAAACCATTAATAAATTCTATTACACATGTCATGAATTCTATTACTAGGTGGGTGAAGTGGGAATAATGTATGAAAATTCTCAGACTAACTGAAAAGATCCAAACATCAACTTACCACTCTTTGTAGACTAATAAGATATCCAAGTAGAATAATCTACGATATGCAAAATCAAGGAAACTTGTTAACTCTTTTTATAATCCACATGTACACACCCACATCCAAAGAGCATACCAACATCATTTTTTTCATAAATTAGGAAACATAGTTTCCTTCTTTATAACTCTTTTTTTGAATCAAGGTATATCAAACAAGCTAAAAGAAACATGTTTTGATCTATCATCACTTATCATCATCCCTCATTATTTAAAATAAAATTCTACAATGCAATTGTAGAGAGGATATTATATTATTTCCACCATGGAAATCATTCAACAATCTCACTAGAGTAATCCATCATGACCCTACCTAATCTACTAGACATGAATACGAATAATCACCCTAGTACACTCCAATAAGAATAAAAAGAATAGAAACACCATTCAAGATTCATATAAAAAATATATTATTTAGTCTAAAATATATTTATACTAGTTACTAGATTGGAACACACTCTACTAGATGAGGGAGTGATGAGGGATGATGACGTGATTAATTATGATGAGGGCCAATGAGGGCATGGTTAGGGACAATGAAATATGAGGATAGATGAAGATGGGTGATTATGTATGATAAGGGATGATGTGGTTTGATGATATAGTGATTAGGGATGATGAGGGATAATGAAAGAGGATCGACTATGGATAATAATAAATGATGATGGTTAATGATGGAGTTATTAGGGATCATGAGGGATGATGAGAGTGTGACTAGGGATGATGAGGGATAATGAGAGAGTGATTAGGTATGACTAAAGATAATGAGGGTTAATGATGAAGTGTTTAGGGATGATCAATGACAATGATGGATGATTAAGGATGATAATGGAGTGAATAGGGATGATGAGGGATAGTGAGAGAATGATTAGCGATAATGAAGGATGATGATAGCCAATAAGGGAGTGATTAGGGATAATGAAAATTAATGAGGGAGTGAATAGTGTTGATAATTGAATATGAGTCTCTATTAGGGAGTGATTAAGGTTGATTAGGGTCAATGAGGGAGTGTCCTATGTGAATTTGGAGTGATATAATATGACTTTATTATATCTGACTTTCTAATAATAATGAGATTAAAATTTAAGAATGCATGGATTGACCATTTATTTGACATTTATTTAAGAGTGAATGGTATCTTTTTAGAATGAATTTTGAATGGTTTTTCAATTTATTCTATTCTAAATAGAGTCTATTAGGGTAACTACCTACATTTATGTGTAGTATAAGTTATCTTATCGTGACTGTAAGTAGATGTAATGTATGAGTGAATGGATATATACATGTAATAGGTATGCAATAGATGTCATGTATAAGTGATTGTTTTATGACTATAGGTATGTTACTAGTTACATGCTACAAGGTATAGATTTACGCATATTGATAGGCCCATTTATTGAAAAACCATAAATTATTTAGAAATCCACCATCAAGCTCCAATATTAAATAATGTAGGGCATACTCAAGAAGGTAAAGTAGGTAAGGAATATTAAATTAGGTAAAATATTGGTCATAATAAATGTATAGATCTATTACATATGTAACATGATTTAAAACCTCGTTTCTCATTCTATCTTCCAATCTTATAATTTTTAAAATTGAGTATTGTCTAGATTGGATTTTTATAAACTAACTTCTAAATGGTATCTTCTACAACTCTAGAATTGATTATATAAGATTTAGAGTGGACCTAATTTATTATATTTAGTAACATTTAATAAAAATTACATGTAAACTTATGT